>JAULBU010065258.1:0-11093 GCA_032358235.1 Odonthalia washingtoniensis
ACGGCGGTGAGCATTTTCTCTAAATCAATATTTTCTTGCACTACATACAGCACCCAAATTTGCACTACTCACTATTTTTATTGAAAATGTAAGATCCATTATATTTTATATTTTGACACATCTTATTTACAGATTCAGAGACTGTGGTAATCTCCAAAACTGGTCCCGTCTTATGTAAAATTTTGCCTCTACACCAGGGTGGTAAGACAGTCCCACACCTATTTAGCCAATGCACTGTGCCATAAAAAGGGAATGCAGGTGAGATATGGCCCACATTTCCGCCCCTTCTACTGTAGTCCCTCTGGTAAAGTAATTTTGGATCAGTGTACACGTATGGTATTGACTTCCTATGTGTTGAACTTTGAATTTTTGCTGTATTTATGAAACTATAGTACTTCTCATCTCAGGAACTCGCTATTTATACGCTTTTCTCCCTCCAGTACTAGTTGCTCGTAGAAACTCGGACGACGGTGATTTTATCGATGCATTACAATAGCAAAGGTGCTATACAGTATTTATCACAGCAATGCACTTGTATAACCTGTAGAAATCTCAAATTTCAACGCTCCTGCTCGACTAGTAACGCAAAAAAGCTCCTTCATAAATGCTAAACAGAAGTTTTCATATCATTTGAAATTATCCTGTTGTCGTATCACCATATTGGATTAAAGCACGTACATCATCATGGTAAGATCTCATTGCTATACTAAAGATCAAGGATCAATTAAGTATGCATGCCAGATATTAATTCCTCATAATCAAAAACACCCCAAGGAAAAAAAGGCGTTCCCATTCTTGAAAGTTAATTCACATGACTATGCGAAAAAAAGGAATACGTACTTCAGGTTTCAATTAAATTTCATCATAATACTCCAGAAAGACATACATCTTAGACATCAGTTCAATTCCAATTGTTGATATGTTTGAACAAAGTATTGGTCTTCAGTGCAAATTGGTTTCAGTATTATACTAAATTATAGATTAATGGCATGCATTCCATGTATTAATTTCTTGTACTTATGGTGAACGTCAATATACATTTCGTATAATAATTTTTCAATTCCGCTATCGGGCACTTGATTATTTGTTACATCATCTCAGTGAAACGATGCTTCGAAAGTGGTTTTGTTAGCAAATCAGCTAACTGTTCTTCGGTGGGGGTGTATGTCAACGTAATCTCATTGCTCAGTACCTTTTCTCCAGATAATGGCATCTGAGACTTATATATTTTGATGTTAAGAAGCGGCCTTCGCCGCGGGCGAGAACTATGCAGGCATTATTATCTTCGTGAATAATGGTGGCCTCATTCTGTTTGTTCTTCATGTCTTCTAGTAGCAGCCTGAACCAGATGATCATTCGTGTCGCTGAGTCTTTGGCTATGTATTAGGCCTCAGTAGTACTGTGTGATACGATTGATTGCCTCTTCGAGGTCCCGTCTACCAAGTGTGGCCCTAAGTATGCAATAATTCCAGTTGTGGACCTTCTGTATTTTATATCGTCAGCCCAGGAAGCGTCCACATACACGTGAAAGTTGTTTTAAACTTCATTCCTTTTGTAAAATAGTCCTTGGTATTGTGTCCCTTTTAAGTATCTCACGATTCCTTTTAGTGCATTCCAATGATGAACATTTGGATTTAACACAAAACGGGAAAGTTCTGAGATCGCAAGAGCGATGTCGGACCTGGTACATATGCTTAGATAAAGAAGACACCCTGCACGCTCTCTGTATGGAAAATTTATCTTTTCATTCGATCCGCTATCTCCATCTAGGACGAATAATCTTTTGAAATCAGTTCCTTTCGATAAGGGGACTGATTTCTTCTTGGAATTTTCTAAGTTAAAACGTTTTAAAATTTTATTAGTGTATAAAGTTTGATTTACGAATATACCTTCCTTTATGTCCACAATGTTCATTCCTAAAAACCATTTGACGTTTCCCAGGTCCGTCATCTTAAATTGTTGTTTAAGATCTCTTTTACATGTGTACCTTAGGATTGTTTTCCATAATTAAAATGTCATCCACATATATTAAAATGGCACGTTCTAATGTATTTTTTTTATTTGGTGTAGAGATATCTGTCCGCGTTGCTTGGGATCATTCCAACTTCCGTTTTCAAAATTCCATTTAAAAGTTGGTTCCATATTCTTGACGATTGTTTTAATCCATAGAGTTCCTTAGCTTTATGGATTTTCCTTATGGGAGTACATGTTCAAACCCTGAATGTGTATTAACATAAACTACGTCGTCAAGTGTGGCATTTAGGAACTCTGCACTTACGTCCATTTGATTGGTCTTGAGATTTAATTTTACGGACATGGATAGTAGTACTCGCGACGTTGATAACCCGGGCACTAAAGCGTGCGTTAGGTCGTAGTTCACGCCATATGACTGCATGTAGCCTTTCATAACCTAGCGTACCTTGTATTTTCTTATTTCCCCTTTGACATCCTGTTTTACCCTAAAACCCATCGAATTTTTATCTGTTTTCGACCAGTTGGTGTGTTTACGAATTTGTAGACATTTAGTTGCTTCATTGCTTGAAGCTCATCACCACATGTGGCCTTCCAATTGTTGGCATTTTCAGGCATGTTGGTCGCTTCCTTAAATTTTGAAGGTGTTGGGATGTCAGTGATTACAGAGTGGGCACACATTGCTGCCTCTTGATATGACATAGTGGCATCTTGATTGATGGTCGACTCTGCATGTCCACCGTCCTGCTGGAGAAATGTTTGGATATCGACTAAAATTGGTAGAATGGATGCATCCTTATCAATAGTTTCATCATGCACTTTCTGTGCTGTGTTTTCTTTGGAATCGTCGTGTGAGAGTAAGGAGTCGGGTTCTTCGGATTTTAATTATGTGTCAGTCTGATTTACTTTGATTTCTTTCTGGAATGAGGTTTTGCTCCCATTGTAGGTTGGTTCTGTGACAGTTTTATCAATTTCTGGTTTGATCTGGAGGTCCTTCTTTTTGTTCTTTGACTCGAGCGGGCGTCCACGTCGTTTCTTTGTCTGATCAACTGCTGGCTGTCCTGTATCAGGTTTCGGAGTTTGTGGCGTGATTGAGGTCGGTTGAGCTAGGACTTCATCCCTGCTCGCGCCTTGTTTGGAACGACTGGTTTTGTTTGTTTGGAGGAGGCCTTCTTTCTTTTCGCAGGTGTAGCAGAGGGGATGTTTTGTACGTAATTTCGGTATTTCCAGAAGTTTGATAATTTGAATTATCTTTTTGAAAATTAGTAATAAAAATTTTCTCATCCGGCTCCTCTATGAAGGGCACATCACAGGCGTGTATGATGCATTTTGTGGTATTACAGTAGATTTTGTAACATAACTGGCCTTCAGCCAGGCCACTAAATATCCTCGTTCAGCGGGAACGTCCTATTTAGTTCTATTTTCCAACGAGATGTACACCAATGCTGTGCATCCGAATGGTTTGAACACTTTTAGATCCCCCTGTTTGTGAAAACATCTGCTGTATGGCGTCTCCATATTTTAAAACGTACCAGTTGTGCATCTGTTTCGCACCGTTGTAGCATATACAACAGCGTGGCCCCACCACAGTTTTGCCAGTCCACTGTCAATGAACATGGAACGTGTCATTTCTACAATCGTTGGATTCTTGCATTCGGCAATGTTCATTTGTACGTGGTCCGTGCGATCAGTTGGAGTATGTTATATGCCATTTGCTCTGAGGTATTCTTGGATTTCGCGGGAGGCATATTCAGTACCCTGGTCAGTCCTTAGGGTATGAATTCCATATCCCCGTGGATCCATGAATGCCTTGTAGCGTTCGATTTTCTTTAGCGTTTGCGACTTTTCTTTCAGCAGGAAAGTTGTCTTCAAACCGGAGAATTCATCGATATAAGTCTGAAAGTAGACTTCACCATTTATATCAGCAATAGAGAAGGGCCTACATGTGTCTGAGTATACCAATTCTCCATGTGCATGCATCCTTATCTTCGTATCTTTATGGCATTTGTTGTATCCAATAGTATGAGCCGTTCCTTGTTCACAAATTATGCAATTTGGAGGGAAATCTAAATCATTCTTGTTTACTTGTATCATTCCAAGACGATTTAAATGCCTGACTCCACTAATGAACAAATGTCCCAATCTTCGATGCCAATCCAGTAATGGTTTTTTATCATTTTAATCGCCGTATGCATCTGTGTCAGATTCATATTCCCTTTTTTCACTACACTTCTGATTGTTAATATCTGCATTAGCCTCTGCATTAGTGGCTTTATTTATGGAATCATTCAATTTCGTGATTCTGTATAGGTTATCGTCTCCTCGGTAACCAACTGCGATCTTCCTACTACCCTTTTTGATAAGACGTCCGTCATCTTTGCATTTAACTGTCATCTGACCGTTTTTGGTGATTTATCCTATTGAGAGTAAATTTCTCCCCGTCTTCGGGACAAGTTTTTCATCTCCATAGTGACGATGCTTACCTTTTGCACTAATTTCCAAAAGTTTCTTTCCTGTTGTTGCTACTGAACCGCTGCAATTTTTGTAGTCATTATGTAACCTCTTCCTATCATTGGTATAATGATGGGATGCGCCTGAATCGATTGTCCAGATTTCTAGTAACTGATTGCTGGAATTGGGTTTCTGTTCTGAATTTGAGAATGCGAAATTACTCGTTTCTGCATCTTCTACTTTAGTATTAGCGTCATTGTTTTTTTGTAGCCCTTGTCTTTCCACCTTTTATTCTTCTGCATTCTGCCATTAAATGGCCATTCTTCAAGTACCAGTTGCATCTTTCTTTGAAACGTTTTCCTTTGGACTCCGTCTTATTCTTTTCGGTGATCATCGTTGCAGATCCTATGCCTCTCACTTTCCTTTGAACTTCTATTGGAAGATTTGGGTCTCCAATGTCCTCACGGGAGAGTTTCTGCAATTTAAGAATGCGTTTGGCATATGGATATTCATCTAAGGATATGTTTGTCGTCCGCACAATAGGCTTGTATATATCCAGTAAATCTTTTGTTAGTATGCCTCACTTATGTCCGTCAATAACCCTGTAATCAGTTCCATCCAATTGCACTATTAATTCTTTAACGCGTCCTTGATATGAAATCAGACTTTCTGTCGTTCTCATTTTAATATTTATTAATTTTTGGTATATTTCATGCAGAGTATGCGTGCTTTTTGATCTACATTGGGTCAAAAGTGCTTCCCATAAACTTCCTACATCGCCTGTGTTTTAAGTGCACTTAAAGAACGTGTGGTTTGGGGCTCTAAGCATCTCACTAGATAGCTTCGTACCAAAACATTGTTATCCTCCTCGCTTTCTATAGCGTTGAAGTTTTCGCTCTCAGAAGAGGCAGCGGCAATTGTTTTTTTTTTTGTTTTATTGTTGATTTGCTTCGCAAGTTCTTGCGATTCGAGATCAAATGGGAAATACAGGTGGAGCTCTTTCTGCCACCATCTCGTTATACAAGTTGAATACGCAGAGATTGAAATCTTGTCCAAGTTCGAGTCTCTTCAATCCACGCAGGCACGATACGTTTTCCTTTGAATGATCGTCAGACACCTTGTGAATGTTTTGTTGTTCTAAAAAAATGCTTATCTTGTTTTTTGCTTTAAAACTTGTGTTAAACGAACAATTATGCCGCCTTCTTTTTTTTTGCTTTCAAAGAGAATCTAGGCTTTTAATCTGTTGAACTTTGAGGATTTCCCACACCCATTTAGCCAATAGCACTGTACCATAAAAAAGGGATAGAGGTGTAACATGGCTCACATTCTGCCCCTTCTACTGTGGTCCCTCTGTTAAAGTAATTTTGTATCAATGTACACGTATGGTATTGACTTCCTATGTGTTGAACTTTGAGGTTTTGCTGCGTTTATTAAACCATAGTTCTTCTCATCTCAGGAACTCGTTATTCACACGCTTTTCTCCTTCCGGTACTCGTTGCTCTCCGCAACTCGGACGACGGTGATTGTGTCAATGCATTACAATGGCACAGGTGCCGTACAGTACTAATTATAGCAATAAACTTGTAAAACTTGTAGACATATCATATGTCAACACTATGCCTTAAAATTTTCGTTTAATTTAGTCTTTATTTTCGATAAATTTATGAAACATATACGTACATCTCATAAATATTATACCTTCAAATGACATGGCAATGTCACAATGCGCGTATTGACATGACACCTCATGTCACCACATTGTGCCAATCTAATAATATTAGTTGCTTACAGTTATGACCCAATCAGAAGTCGCCATATGGCCGGGCCCCAACAGGTGAAAAAAGGGGCATGTTTCATTGGTGGGAGCCATGACTTGTTTCATAAATTCATCGAAAATACAAACTTCTAAAATATACTGAATAAATTTTAAGGCATTGAAACTCGATACCATGAGTGCACACGAATTTGCTTGAGAGAAATATTATGATATTATTATATACTGTTTGAATTACGCATTTTTATGACGGAAAACTGACGGACAGAGTGATCTATCACTTTTAAAAAAGTTATTATTTTAATAATTAATTAAAAAATAATAATAATAAAATGGGTCCAAAGTATCAAAACATAATAATAATAATATTAAGCTTTGTATACACAAAACCGGATATTATTTTGTTCACAGTGATAATATTAAAAGTGTGAAATCACTTTCTAACCATCAACCAAACTGCTGAACTGACACTTTGTACACTAGTAAACTCAATCAAATTTTATGGGGACCCCCGTGAAGGCCAAGTACAGTGCCGGCGGATTTATTGGATTTAATCCAATTTTATGTGCATTCCTTCATTTAGCTCTATTAAATATATATATGTTTTGAGACTTTTTTTTTATGTACAAGTGGAAAGTAACGATGTAGAAAGTGCTAAAAGCTTTGGTTTTAGTCTCAAAGGATTTTCTGTACACGCAACATTAATTCATAAATTATATTATAAGTGTCGCGTTGGACTTTTTAAAGTCCTTTCTTAAAAAAACTATAAAATGGCAATTATATTGGTCTCGAGATATGGTCAAAATATGTTAAAAATATAGAAATTTGGAGAAAAGACATATTTCACAAATTTTTAACGCCCTTTCGAACTGTCACATCCAAAATCATCCATGAACATGAAAGATGTGTTTGCCAGTTTTTGAGCTTTCTGTTTTTGGTATTGAGAAAGATAGTATACTACAAAAAAGTACTTTTAAAGTCCAACTCGACACTTAGCATTTCCATACGTCGAAAGTTTGCAATACATTATTTTATTCAAACTTGTAACGTACCACAGTACCTTGTTGCTCACAAAGTTTCAGTTCAAGGAGGTTGAGACGAGATGTACCGACAACGACAGATACGCCACAAAACTGCAACTGTATATAGGCCAAACTTTTAAGATGTGGACAATTTTTCGGAGTGGCATCTCCATAGGCGCTCAGAAAGTGAAACTGACAAAGTATGCAAGTATGGAGGTGCTCTTAATGCAAACAGTTCATACATAACCTGTGCTCAACATGGATGAATACCTAGTTGAGAATAGTTGCAACAAGAAAAATATATCCTTGAATTTCATAATAGTCGCATCTGTCGGATGCAATAAATTTTGTTCATCGTACGACGTCGGTTCAGAAACCGCTGTTCAATATGAGCTCGGCCTTACAGATTATCTGTACACTGTACTTTTTGACAGAGTTCATTTCACAGTCATGACAATTACTTGTCGTGTATAACTACACTAGTGTTATAATCATAACAACCAATCACAGAGTTTATCACTCCCCTACGACGATATTGCTGGATAATCGAAAAGAAAATCACATTTTTCATTTGCTCTTCCCATTTTCAACGATAACTCATCATCACTATTACTGCGGACTCGACGAATACACGTGTACATTTCTCATCAAGTCTTGGAACTTCATTGGCTCGAGTGCCTTTTTCAGAAGATCAGCTAGTTGGTGCGTTCGAATGTACGTGAGCTTGATCTCATTTGCTTTCACCTTGTCACATTGACTTAAGAAGTAGATCTTTGTGTCCGGGTGATGGTTTTCCAAAATCGTTGTCGCCCCCGAGAACGGAATTTAGAGAAGTTTTTGTGACATCCATCTGATGAAGTTTAAACCTCAAATTCACTTCCAGTGAAGTTGACGTTAAATACTTGCAGTGAATGTGGAATCATGGTACGTAATGTTAAAATCTGGAAATGGGGACTTGTGTCAAATCGTAATCAGTACCATGGGATTGATTGCAGCTCTTGATGATCCACCTGGATTTGAATTTTACAAAATCACTAGACTCGTTTTTCTTAGATTTAAAAACCCACTTCGTATCATTATGAATTTTATTGATTGGAGTATCCACCATCTCATATACTTTCAGATTCTTTAACAAGTTCATCTCAGCGCCACATGTACTTCTACCCTAATGGGAAGTCTGCATGGCCTATGTGTACGCTGAAGGCGTTTCAACAGGCTTCGTCACTCCATTTACGATCATGCTCACCTCCTTCATGGTCATGTAATTCTCAACCTCTTCATCTTTTGAAAACGTTTTAACATCTTCAATCGCTGATGGTTGTTCGTAACTCTTTTTATGGCGTCGAAGTTAACTGGTGTGATGGCGGTCGGTGTCCTCTCTTTACAATTATTCTTTGAATACTTTTCTGAACTTTCGGTACATTTTATCTTGTTCTTTGAACCATTGGGCCGGTCTATTTGATTTCACTCTTTGGGAGCATCCGTCTTTTGAGTGACAGTTGGACCAACGGTCGTGATTTTCAAATCCTCACTCACACCAGTTTTGACGAATTTTTCAGTCATAGTTTTGTTCGATAATGAAAGAGATGAAATATAATCGTTTTCATTTTCTTTTGTGCTGCCTTTTGCTGCCTTTGGTTTCTTTTCTTGTCCTTTGACAGTTGTCGTGTGTATCCCTTTTGAAAACGATTGGCGTATAGTTTTATGAAACATGAATGAGTTAAACGTTAACTCATTCACGTTTGATAAAACTATGATGATGACCAGTTAATTTTAAGTGACTTGAAGTCATTTAAAATTACATTGTCATCATCATCTTCAATGAATTTAACATCTCTCGCTTGAATTATGTATTTTGTGGAGTGACGGTGTACTTTATAACCCAGTGAACCCTCCGGAAGACCAAAAACGTATCGCTTTCAGTTGTCGCATCCAGATTTTTGCGGTTTGGAAGTGGGATATAGATAAGTGCAGAACATCCAAAGTGTTTGAACATTTTCAAATATGCTTCTTTGGAAGAAACACGGTGGTAGGGGTTGCTCTATTTCCAAACGTCGCTGTTGTACACCTGTGACGTATTGCTGTCGACTAAAGAACTGCATGTCCGCCACCAGTATCGTGGTAATACTGCATCTTGCAACATATTCCTCGACATTTCTATCAGAGTCCCATTCATGCGCTCTGCAACATGCATCTGTGCACGTGCAGCTCTTCCCGCCAAAGCATGTTCGATCACATCTGAGCTCAGGAAAGAAGGTATCTCATTGGAGCTGTACAAAGTTATTTGGTAGTTCTGAGCGTTTGTACCATGCATCATTTGTTTCCCATCAATGATGTGTATTTTTAAATTTCTATCATCGTTTCTGATTTTTCTGTCATTAAGAAGGTGACAGTCAGACGAGTGTTATTGTCAATATAAGTTTGAAAAGTATAAATTACCTTCTACAACCTTAACTGAGAAGGTCCACAAGTGGCTGAGTACACGAGTTTACCAGCACACTTAGTACTAATCTGGCTTTTCTTTGATCATTTTTTAACAATTTTACATGTGATTTTACTTCCACACATCTTATGCAATTTAAATGTTTGTTTAAGACTTTTTTTTAGTTCTACTAGTTCCAGTCTTGATAAATGATTTATCCCACTGGCTGATGAATGTCTGAGCCTGTGGTGCCTTGTCTTCGGGGCACCTGGTGCATCTCCATTGTACTCAATGTCCTCGCTTTCTGAGTCATCAGAACCAGTACCAGACGTTTATTTCGTGTTCAACACGTTTAGTACCTTCTCCTCGGGTATTTAATCGATCCTGTAAAGGTTGTCCTCACCTTTTGTTTCAAGAGCGATGACTGTTTCTAATTTTGTGATCGTATAGTATGATTCGTTGAAGTTTTCATCTTTGTCTTCGTCTTCAGTTAATTGGCCTACTGATATAAAGCTTCATCTAATGTTTGAAATTAGTTTCTTTTTCCGTAAGGCTTATTTTCTGCTTTTAAAGTTACTGCCAGTAACGCAAGATCCTGCAGTAATCACAGCCCCTCCATAGTTCTCTTTGATCGAGTGTATGTGATTTTTATATTTGTGTAATGATGAGATGCCGCTGAATCCACTACCAATCCCTCATCTTCTACTTCATTAATTACTGCGTTTGCTTTGTCCTCTACTACGGAGAATGCATAATTTGGCTTGAAAATCACTTGAGATTCAGGAGCTACTTCTTGCACCACATGTGCTTCTTGTTTGATTTCTACTTTTGGATTCCCAGCCTTCTTGCTGAGGCAATCATGAGCCATGTGTCGTGATTTATGGATCCAGAAACACTTCCCTTAAATTTTCTCTTCTTTGAGGAGACTGCTGTGTTCATTTTTCAATGTTTTCGAGTGCAAATGCCTGGACTACGATTTTTTTGGAGCTCACGAGGGATTGCAGGATCACCTACATCCTCTCTAGCCAATTCTTGTAGTTTTGTTATTAATTCATGATACGGCTACCCGTCGAATGTCATATTGATTAATCGCACACTTGCTTTGAACACTTAAAACAGACCATTGGTCAGTATCCCACACCAGTGTGCATCAGGGACATTTTAGACTGTTCCGGTCAGCCTCTTCATTAGTTCCTGCCCGTGTCCCTGATATGACACCCAGATCTCAGTGATTTTCATCTGAATATGGATCAACTAATAAAGCTACAGCTGTGTTCTGTGACGGAAGGAGTTGGGTAAATAGGTGCATATGTTATGCTCTATTAAAAATTACAACAAGAAACAATAATTACGTAAACGACTGAAATATATCTCGAACATTGCTTATATATTTCAGAGCCAGTATCATACATCATGATGTATCCATTTTTTGCATGTCATGCATCTGTATCCC
>JAULBU010065269.1:0-11091 GCA_032358235.1 Odonthalia washingtoniensis
GTCGTACACGACTTTCGTGGATATGTACCGAAAAAACGAGATGAAGATGTTAGATGGTATTATAATGACTATTGCTCGGTTAGATTTTTGGATTGTTACTGTTATTGAAATATAGATTGTTGATGTAAGACGTGGAGGTGGAAGGCGAAATGACTTTAACATCACATACGCCTCAAATATTAAATTTTCACTGAAATTTTAATTGGTTGCATTAAGAGTTTTGTGGATATATGACATTTGGAAGAGTTGAAAATTCCGGACTGTGTTAAAGGAAATGGGAGAAATGGAGTAATGTGAATGGATCTGGAGGCTAGCATAATCGTAACATACTCAAACTCTGAATGACATTTCATTGCGGTCAGAGCGGACTGGTTCTAATAATATATTGGGAATTACTTCAGCATTATTCACGCCTGCTATTCAGCAAAGTTAGTGAAAAATTGCGTGGAAATAACTAGTCTGGGGAAAGCATATATTGAATGGGAAGACGACTGTCGAGAAGTTTAATAGTACTTGTTTGGATTGATGTGTAATGAATTTTATGTTATCAAATTTTGGGAACGATCAGTGCTAGAGGAAAATAGAAGAACTTTTCTTTACTTTCATATCAAAGTTGTAGCTTTGGTATTTGTAATTGATGTAGTTCGCCAGCAGAAACGGTAACATATAAACGATGGTATCAATCCATGTGAAAAATTGTCATGATGAAATATACGAAAAGGAAAGATTATGAAATATGTGTACTAATTAAACTTTCGATGATTTGCATAAACCCGTAAATGCGCCGTGGGTATTAAGATGGAAGAATCAGCACAACAGGAGAAGTGTACTTACTTTTGTAAGGCAGAAAATATTCCATTCCTGCAGCAATGGGCGATGTTGTTTCTATTTCCATTACATTGTATGTGCGGAAATGTCAATTTTGTGCAGCATGTGGATTTTGGACTAATCTGACATTATCACTTACCACATTCTCGTTTCTTTTATTTTAATCTGTTGCTTCATATCCGGGGAGGTATTCAGGATCGTTTGTATACTTTATCTCACACAATGAAACGGGACATATCCACTCCTTCGGTTTGTTACCATTCTTATCCACGAATTTATGTCCTTTTTACAGTGCCCATTTCTCAAAATCTGCTTTGCGAACTGCGATGATTCCATCTCCATACATCTTTGTCGTAATTCACTCAAATTCCATGTATGTGTAAATAATGGAACCATAGTAATATCCAATACCTATAGCACCATCTACTGCCCGATCCATAACTATAACACGTCCAGCGACAGGATGTTTGATTGAGGACGGCAAGGCAGAAACACCTTATATTAAACAATCAACACCGAATAGAGTTTTAGAATCCATACAGTTCATTATATATATCACCACGTCATGGACCAGTCGATCATTTCATGATTTGAGAGCTTCACAATGTCGTGGTTTCCGTGCACCACTGACAGAAAATGATGGATAATTTGAACACTATTTAAACCTGCAGGAAAATTCCACACATCAAACCTTCTTCTGATGTTGAGCACATCAATTTCCTTTATCAATTTATGCACAGATGAAATAATTGTGTCGGTGCATGTTATGTCGGATTCAACGTTTACACATTCCCTTGCGTAAATTTCAACAAGTCCCGGTAGCGCTGTTTTCATACAAAGAGGATCAAAGTCTGTACTTATTAACCGTTAAACGTCTATGTTTTGGGAGAAGCATGCATGTTTTAGCTGTTGAAATTTTCAACAGTCTTGTGGTCGATCCTTGGGCAGGTACATTTGAAATGTACCTGCCGAAGGATCGACCACAAGACCTCCCGACGGATAGACTTTTTCGCTGACGTCCATCATCCATGTCGTTTACTTCTGTTCTCGACGAAGAATTGAGCGTTGACCAGAACTTGTGACTGTTTTGGCTGTCGGAAGATCTGACTGCCCATTTGGAGGAAGACGTGGTACGTTTGTGGAATCATTTCTAGTACCAAGATAAAACATTGTTTATAAGAAGAACGGTTGTAATCAACCATTTCTTGAGCCTCATTAACATCATTTCCATTCTTCTAGAAGTGAACGGATATTTCACTAACAGAAAGATGACTCAGCCACTTTCTGGAAGGTTTTATCCTAAATGCTTCGGCCCTTGTTGTGGATGAGTGCATTTATTTCCACCGTAAACACTGGATGTTGCACCTTCATGTTCTCCTCATCATACTGAGGATCTTCGACTGTTCTAAAACCTTCTTCCTCTCTGATCAGATCAAACCATTCCATGAACTTCTTGTAAGGGCAAGATTATATGACTGTGTGCATAATAAAAGATCCACTCAGAAATGTAACGAACCAAACTACTCATGTCATCATAATCTGAATTGGGAAGGTTGAGCTTAATCCGAGTGCAGTATGGTAGGTCAATCAAAAGAAAGTCAACTCTTCACTTCAAATATTGACTCATGAGGTCATCTACAGTCTTATTCCGATGTCAAAAGTCGGCGTCGAAGTAAGAAAAATCTTGAAACATTGATTCCTTCAAAAGATCCATTGAATCCGGATGCAGGCCCAGTTGTGTTGATGCGGCTGGTGAAGTATTATCCAGGACATTACAGCTCTAGATAGAATGATTTTCAGACTCCTTATTCGTATGGGACATAACGCTGAGCTGGCGTGATTGAATTTTTTATGATTGAGAGAAATTGACTTGAAATAGATGAAGACTGTGTTGTAGATGTTTGTTGTTGTAGTGGATCAGATTGCGTTCAGTTATTTCTGTTCTTTATCGGGTACCCCAATAGTTGTGAGCGTGCTGAAAGTTCTCTTGTAAAGGAACTTGTTGGAGAAGCTTCTATTGGTTTCTGTACCATACCTCTAGATGCGAGAGTACCTCAAACATTTTCTGCAACTGTAATTAAATCAAACAATGGTATTGTCCATAACTCGATGACGGATTTTGAAATGCCCAAACTTGTTTCTGCCGCGTCTATTAATGCGGATAATGTATGTGGTATAGCGTTCTATACAGATGTTATAGTACCACACTTTGGATGGAATTGGATTATAATTGCATCAATGATGCCGTTACTCATGGTTATTACATTTTCATTGTGGTTGTCAGAGTCACAACGATGGATATCAGCACATGGTAAGGAGCACAAACCGAAGACTGTACTAGAACGTATATCTAATTTCAATCGGAATATGTTTCCACAGGGACGTCATGACATTTCTGCAGCTTTTAAACAGGGCCTTGAGGGTTTAGTATTCAAATCTGGAAATTTAATAATATTGAATAATATTTAATAATATTTCAAAAATGAATTAAAAAATATTGTCCTTCATATGACTATCCGATTTTCATTAGTTTTACAGTCCTACGCATGAATCGCCGATTTACCTCCATACAAAAGCTAATCGTTCCTTCTTCTCGAAAACCACTTCTTCAGTACATAAATTAAATTCAAAGGCCATCCTTTGAATGACTTGTTCTTTTTTTCTTTTTATCACACGATATTGCGAGCAGATAAATTCCCATTATCAAATTATATATTGTTTGAAACAAGCTTTCTTTTTCGCCATATACTTCTCTCATCCATATACTCAGTCATTACCAGCCTCTAGTATTCATTTTCCTTAGGTATCATATGGAGTAATTTGATGTCCTTCAACCAATCAGCTGCCTGCAGGAATCTAACCAATGATTATTCAAAAATTGTTTCCTCTAGCCACTTTAGTATTGATTTTAGAGACAGAGACTTTTGATCAGTAAACATCAGCAACTATTTGCTTCGGCACCTTCATTTTATTCATTCCTATTTGCTGTCGCCACCCCTCCATTCTGACCTCAATATGTTCATTTCCCCGGAGAACTTCTGCGTCAATATTTGTAACTCCTGCTGTTCCTCCCACATCATCTGCCGGTCTCACCTCATCCAAACGTTTTGTTACTAAACCAGATATGCTCGCGACAGGTGTATATGGGGCGGACAATTGTGCACAATTTCAATCATAATTAGGACTAAACTTTGGCTGATACGAAAGAAATATCGCTGTATCTATGTATTTAGATGGCACTGCATGCCATGCGGTGAGAAAGGGGAGGATGAAATACTTGTACAGTGCACATGTCTTCCATTCTCTCCTTTCTTACCGCACCGGATACGGTATATATCCATCGCTATACTTTGCATGTACTGTTTATCTGCACGTGATACTGTTCTTTTAATAGTAGCAGACAAAGGAGACAGGTAAATATGCGTTTCTCGTGCCACCCCCCAAAACATCTAATTTAGTCACCTCTCCTATTCATTTAATACTTTGCATCACAAATATCTTGTCTACCACACAAAAGATTTCACTCAACCATATTTGGTAATCTCATGCACTGTTGAATACATGCCTGGGAAAGCTGACGAGCATC
The DNA here is from genome assembly GCA_032358235.1 of Odonthalia washingtoniensis. NCBI lineage: Eukaryota > Rhodophyta > Florideophyceae > Ceramiales > Rhodomelaceae > Odonthalia > Odonthalia washingtoniensis. The sequence continues at coordinate 4,415 of JAULBU010065269.1, forward strand.
AATTGCCAAATAGGAAGAATTTTTAAACGAAATAATTAATTTAATTTTCCAGTTTTTTAATCCACGCCGTCGACCATTTCGTACGACAGATATGTTCCCTTGTAATTCAGTTGAAGGATCATCTTGTCGAACCTGACCACCCCTCTATTAAACCAAGCAAAGTAACTAGGAGAAGTAAAGGAAAGCAAAGCAAAGCAATGTGAAATAAATGGACGTAAGATTTAAAATACAGCTAGTCTCAGAGAATCTTTAATTATGAATAATCCATAGTTGAATCGATGACCCTGATACGATTAAGTAGCTTTGCAGATCAATCGAATCTGGGCATTTCGTTTCCACGTCAAATTTGTTACGGTCGAAAGTAATCGGATATATCTATCCAATTGATTACTTCGTTTCTCGTAGTAGTAGTTAATCCACTCCATTTTACGTCTCAGGATTGAGCTCCCTTTCCTGTTGAATTGTTACCTCTCGGTAAATTCGGGTTTCTGAAAGAACGGACTGGGTTTTATCTTAAAAATGTCTGACTAAGTTTTATTATTGATCACCATCCCGGCGAGGTGGGTATGTATTCTAATGTTGAGCACATTTTGCTTCGAGGTCAAAAGCAGACACACTTATAATAATGTCTTACTGTTAGAAAGTTGTCAGGTTGCTAAAGAACATTTATTAGTTTGGACACATGAACGAAGTATATCATTCGTTATCTGAATGTTTCTTTTTAATGATGTATACACGCTTTAATATACTGTGAAGTAGTGAAAGTTTGTGTACCTATTTGTCTCCTTATAAATTATTACCCTTATTGCCACTTCTTACCACTTCGCCTGAATTGTGTCACCTACAATCTTATTGCCATCCGCCCCTTCCGTTCATTCTCTCTTCCGTGCGTGCATGGATTTGTATTCCATCCCCATTTAACATCCCGTACAATCGTCATCTTACTGTAACATCATCATGCCGTCATCAATTTTACAATCTTCAATCTACCTCGTCTTATTGCCATCAATTTTGCATCGCAACTTCCGTTATTCACAAGAACGTTCGTACGGTATAATGGCGATTCGACACTCTGCTACATTCTTCTTTCTTGTGACACTTACTAGACTTGGGGCTGAATGACAAAGTTGTTGGATTCCATTATTCTAAACATCGGCAAGTTTGTGGTTAATACTGGTTTCGTAAGTGTGTCGGCGAGGTTTTCAGTACGAAGAATCCATGCGATCCTGTCAATTTACCAAAGTCATAGCTTTGGAGAACATCCAGTTGGTCGATTTGTGACATTTTCTCTGCCATTTGTCTATATTTATCAACGACATTAAAAACTTTCTTGCTATCAATCATGGCTTCTAACGTCATTGGTTGACCAAGGATCTTTTCAATTGAATCGTTGACTAGGAAGGCGTAGTCCAAACCCAATACAAGGGCTTATATTTCAGCACCCATAACCGATCTTGCAATTGTTTTAAACTTATTACTTCCGAAGTGTACTATATTTCACTTGTAGTGTTTGTCCACCATTACGATTAAATATCCAAGTTGGATTTTGACGCCTTGGTATTTCGCAAGTGAAGCTTCGGCGAGTAAAACTAATCGGGTGGAGTTGAGATCAAGTGGAACGACGTTGAGACCTTGATTCTTAGTTGATTTCAGGTATTTGGTTGTTTTCTCAAGATATTTCACTTCGTTTTCAGTAGTTGGCTGGTTTGCGGGAAAAATCAATTGTATTTGTGCCCACACGTCGGGTCTAACGTTAACACCAATTTATTGCGCCACAGTTCTTTGGCTTACGAAGTTCTTTTCCGTTTCTGCCAATGTAAATTTCTTGATTTTGTCAAGCTGGGTGATATGATAATTGGAAGGGAGTAGTTTGGTTCTGGATACATTTATTCCATTGAATGAAGTGTCATCCCCGGTTATGGGTGTTCTGGGTTTGCATCTAAATTTCTGTGATGATTTCTATTCATTATCCAAGAACTCTTGATTGTTAAGTCCTAAAGAATCGTCCACCTGGAGTGATATGGGTCCGTCAATCCTTTCATCCGATCTTCTGAGGAGTACACATGGATCTGCCCTTTCCCGTTTCATATTGAGCGTCTCCAAATGGTTCCTCAAATACGTAATGTACCAACGCAATCCTGAATCTTGTATACCGTACAGCGAAGGACTACTTGAAGAACATATACAGGTGGTAATTTCAATTCTTGTGGCGTGCTCGTATATATACATACCTCTCCAAGTCTGTATCGGATTGTATTTTTTCCTGAGTAATATCTCGAGTGTATGGGATAAGGTGTGGATATGATGCATTAATGGACAGTGTAGATCCTTACAAAAATAGCTGCGCCGTCGGTACCCTGGTCGCAATGGCTTCCGCGTCGTCGTCAGCATAATTTTATGCGACTAAACGACTTTTATCTTTCAACCTATCCGCTACCTTTTTCAACTCATCAACGGAGCGGGACTCAAAGGACCTGAGTTTTCGTTTCATTCTGGAGTATGGTACAGGTTTAAAAGTTCCATGCTTCAAGAGGCCTCCAAGATCATCTAAACTTGATTGCGAGAAAGTTCTTTCTTTTGGTGAGCCTTTCTTACTGGCCCCTCCCTAGGCTTGTTACCTAGGTCAGTTTCCTCAACATCCTACAGTGCTTTCTTGCTCTTGTCTCCTTTTTTCATCAATAACGCTTTCTCGTATATCGTCTCCTCATCGTTGTCTCGTCTGTCGTGGTTTCGTTCGTCATGTAATCTGGACCTGATCGAAAGTTTCATGCAAGTTTAACTAAAAATATTCCGTCACCACGGAAATTGGATCACAACAGTCTCCCCATCAATGGAAATAAATTTGTGTGGGGCTTTTTATTTTTTGGTTTTAGTTCGGTAAACAAATAGTGGAGAGACCAGGGAGGTATAATAGTTGATTTGATATCTCCTGGGCTTTTGGCCCTGACTTGTGTTTGAGTGCAAACGCAATGATTCGATTCCATTGTTCGACCTCAAATGCTCTCTTTGCCTCTTCAATAGTCTGTTGTCGTGATAGCTGGTTCCGGGAGGTGTTAATTCTGGCTGTGCCTGGGAGTGAGCCGGATACTAGAAACATGGGGCAGAGTCGTTCTGGTCATATGGTGGCGTTAACTGAGTATACTTCCATACAAAGACACTTGTCGTTCGTTGCATCATCCCTGGATATTCTCTTTCTCAACTTGATATAAGAGCTTCTTAGCGTATCGTGGTATCGCTCTAAAATACTGATCGTGCTTGGGTTTTTTATGGGCCCTTAGTCAACGGTTATCCTTGCTGCCTCCTCTTTGAACTTGAATTCCTTCGAATCTCACGCAAATACTTTGTCAACCGATAGAAAATCCAGTAGGCCCATGTACATATATGACCAAATCCCGGTGACACTTTTCCATATTCCTTTTGTAGATTGGTTCTTCAAAACTGACAGCAGTAAAGTTATTGACCTCGGCTATAGGATGGATTACCGGTTTGGAATTAATAAACATCGTATCAACAATGATTCTGTTGTTGAACTGGAGGCCCTTACTTCCGAAAGTTAGCTTGAATCTTCGGGAGATGCTCAGTTTGTCTTTCATATGCTGCAATCAGTTGAGATCTTCTTGATTTCCTTCAAAATATTTTCATCCAATGGTCCCTCATTAGCTCTTCACAAGAGTTTCCTGGTTGCCCTTGTTGAATAGTAGATGAAACCACGATTTATCAAGTGGAGTTCCATTTCCATATAGAATGCATACGATATTGTGTTGTTTGACCAGCGGTATACGAAGACGTAGTTTTCTAGGGTCAGGGGTTGCCTCAGAAAAGCGATGTTGAGGTAGCTACCTTGGAGACTGATTTCCAATCCGTTCTATATTAGGTCCTTATTTGACAGTAAGGATGGTGCGTCTTCGTCGATGATCGCAAATGTCACATTGATTATAAGGTTCCATTTATAGAATGGAATCTGAATGATGGCTTCACCAATTACCTCATTCCTTCCGCCGATGTCAGTTTCTTCGGAAAAGAATGTTGCCTTCCATTCACGGCAGTTTCGAAATGGATGCAAACATTCACTATTCCATTGGAATTCGTATGTAATTGATAAGGAATCTAGGACTTGAAATTGCAGTGTACGAAAGAAAAGGCAGTTCAACTAGAAAATAAACTACTGGATTCTCAGTATCATGAATGTAGCATGGGCTAGAATCTGTTGATTGTGTAATTACGTAGTTTACGTGGTGTGTATACTGCATTATGTGCAGTCTACTGTATGGTTTCTACTCGACACGTTTCCTTTGATTGCATTACACTGTAGTGTAACTGAAAAATGTCTTCAAAAAATGAACGAACGTGCAGTACACCATCATATAAATCATACGTAACATGAAGAATTCTGCAGTACACCATTACACAGTTTATTCCAAATATGTAGTAAACCGTATGTGTTCTACACAATGGGCCTACGTTTTATGTAAAACAGTGATTGATTTGTCAGTCACGAATCTCCGAATATAGTAGTTACGTGAATGATTGCAGAGATTTGTGCATTCATACACTGTAATTTAATGAATATGAAATGAAAAATTATCTGCAAGAAGCGCAGAACGTTCTATGCATACTTGCTCAAAATCTACAAATTATGTAGAGACAGGTAGTTTAACTGCATAGGAATCTGCGCAAATCGAAGATTTTGTGGATGTAATGTAGTTTTGAAATTGGGAACAGGTGCAATATGGAAAATTTCTAGTACAGTGTATATGCTAAAAAAAGGGGAAATATTTATTAAATTGTGCATTGATATGCGTACATATAATGAAATAGAAATAGGCATATAATGATATACCATATCGTTATATGCAAAACTATATATATTAACCAACAAAGATATGATACAATTTGTAGAGAATAGTTTAGGAAGGTAAAATATGAAAGGAACTGTTATTTCAATCAATCAAAAGTGAACAGACAAATGTTCTCTGCTTCACACTAAAAGAAGTAAGGTAAGTGACAAGAACAAAATTGAAAATGTTACATACCGCATATCCTATTTCAGAAACAAAGGAAGACGAAATAACTTCCTTCGTTAGTACTACAAATAGTAAAGTAAGCAACAAGAACAAAATTTAAAATGCTACTTACCAAAGACATTTTACGAACACCAGACAAGGGTACCATAAATGGAATATTCGGTTGGTATGCAATAAAACTTGAGATCCAAACATCGTGTCTCGATGTTATGAACCTGAACAATATGATTGACGGAAATAAAAAAGTGAAAAGTGATTAGTAAATTTGAAACAATATTCAGTGTTGATAGCGGTTGAAGGAAGAAGAAATAAAATGAACATACCTCGTATCGTTCAAACCCTCTCATTCAGAAGAGTCGGAAGAAGATGCTGAGATCGAAGTCGTAAATTCTCGGATTATACTGCTTCGGAATTGAAGAAAGGAGGGTTACAGAAGGAAATACGATGATGGTCGAAACAGGAGGAATGTTTCGTTGATCATTAAAATGAAAAGGAAGGAGAAAGCTGAACATACCTGAAACGCGTCGTGAGCTGGGCATGTTGTACTGCCAGAATTGAATTTTTAGTTGCTTCCATGTGAGGTCACTGAACATTTTCCTGATTTTGTTCCTGTTGGAACGTAATCTATTACAATTTACGTCTCCCATTGTCCGAAAGTGTGAACGGTTTCGTCATTCATGGGCGAAGAGGGAGGAAACCGTCCTGACTACCCAGTGTGAATTATGCGCCAAAAGTTGCGAATAAAAGAAAAATGAAGACACTGCAGCAGTGAAAATTAGTGAAAATGGGGACACCACAGCACAGAATCAGTGGGAATTTGGGGTGTTATTCTCAAAATAAAACGGAAAGGGAAGGGAAAGATTCACACGTACGAAATCGGAAAAATATTGTAGATTTTTAATATCGTACAGTAATAAGATCATATTACTGTATGATAGCATGCAGAGATAGGGTTGACTGTGTCCAAAAACCTTTGAAATTCAATCCATGCCATCTGAAAATGTGGATTAATTGAAATAATTTGAATAACAATTCAAGTTGCAAATATACAAAAAGACTAGTTATAATCAGTTCAATACGCAAATAATATTGCTGCTAATATAAAACTAAAATTCAGTAATGAGGAATCAGAAATGTTTCGTCGTCCACAGCTGTTCCGAGTCAATTGATCTTTCGTTCTCAATTTCACAGTAATTTTGCCTACAACAATCTTCTTATTTATAGTTCAAGCCCACCTTCTAAGCGACCATTCCATTGTTTTCACTATCAGTCCCCATTTGGCAAACGTAAAATGAGCATACAAGATGACGGCTTGCCGAGATCATGCGAAAACGAGGAATAATCATTGGAACTAGACTCTGTACGAGCATAGTTATTGGTTTGATCTCTTGCAGTGTCGATGTGCTTCTTGAATGATTTCTCTTGTACGAAACAAGTGGAAGAAATCAGAACCATTTTGAGAGAGAAGAAGTTTGACTGCAAGCTGTTTGTTGGACGGGTGTTATGTATGAAAAGTTGTCATTATATAACATGTAGAATCCTTCAGGACCAGGAACAAAAGTTAACACGATATACCTATGTATGATGTTATTTACAGGTGAAGTATCTATTGGCATGTACTGAATAAATCTTACTATTAATAAGATGATTGCA
>JAULBU010065280.1:0-11090 GCA_032358235.1 Odonthalia washingtoniensis
CTAGAAAACCCGACCTCAGCCGATTTTTAAATTGAAAACTCGTCATGTACGTTGAACTGACCAAGGTTGAGCGTAATTGACTGTCGAGAAGGTTGACGAAATCCCAAACTATTAAAAAAGAAAGATTCTCAATCCCCCAATTCAATTCCTTAACTTGTTAATATCCGGTATATACCAACGTGCGGAACAAAATATTGATATTTGATTGACTTTTTTTTCAGTACAATTGCTTTTCTCAATTCTGGATTAAGCATGCATTAAGGGCATCTCTAGTTAGAGCGTTGAGTTTGCATTGTTGAGTTTCAAACTCAACAGCTGGCACTGGTGAAATAAAAGAGTACTTTTTCGGATGTTTTTAATGGAACGGGTACAGAAATTTGTTGAGCTTGAATTTTAAGTTTTTTCAAAAACTCAACAGCAAACTCAACGTCATGATTTGTACGCATTGGAAGAAAAAAAGGAAAAACACTTTTAAATTTTCTGACCAATGAAATAATTCGATTCTGCAGTCCAAAACTATGATTTTCGTCGTGTTGACAAAATAGGACAGGAAAGGGTTGAAACATGTAAACAACATGTACAGTAAAGTACAGTAAGGCTGTAAATTACCCTGGTGAAAAGGAATATCCGCATTTACAGATACGGACTGTACAAATGTAGGAGGAGCGGGATAGGTATGTAACCCAGTGACGGGAAGCGTCAAATTTCTGTAATTGATGTGGCGCCTTTTTCCGTGACGGAATCAACGTCAGTTTCATCCCCAGACGGTATCGATACGTCATCTCCATCGCTGCTTCTTTTTTTGCACTGCACATAGGACGATTTATGCGTCTACATTCAAAACTGTGTCAACATCATTGCAAAAGGGGTATTGAAAATGGAGGATGGAGAATCGTATAAGAGGAACATCGCAGTACATATATGCAAGGAAGTCAACAAAAACGTGGAGAACCGATCGGGTTGTTGGGTTCTCAAAAACTCGTGGTAGGAGTGCATATAGTAAGAAAAGTACTCAGGAAAGTACTATGTCCGTACGGGATTTCATGGACAAACGTGGTGGTGGTCATACGTAGTCTGGGAAGGTGGTGCATTCTCTGCTAGAAGATACGGGATCCAGTTCCTGCGAAGAAACCGATAACAGGTCACACCGTGCTGGTAACAGGAATGGTGATAGCGCAATGGACATGTTGCATAGTCTATTGAACCCATCTAATACACGTTTCGGAAGGGATATGAAAGACAGTGCGGAAGAAAACGAAGAAGTGGTGTTTATCGTTCAATCAGTGTTGGAGATGCATGTCAATACGAGATTGTCCGGAGCGGGGAAACACCGGAACGGAAAACATGTTCCACCGTGGACGGCAGAGGGAATGTTGATACACCTTGCAGTAGGTACAGTGTTGGAAATAATATTGTTGACAGAAATATGGTCGAGATATGTAATGACGTCCGTTAGTGGAATGGAACATTCGTAGTAATATAAAAGAAAACCGGTACACAGAAGTCAAGGGGTGGGGCAGAAATACAGGAGTAGAAATTAAAAATTAATTATGTTGGGATGCCAACGATTTTTTCTATGCGTATACGGAGGTCACTCTAGTTCTCGAGCCGCGCACCGAATTTACAATACTTTGGAGAATGACGAGAAAGTGAATCATTGGAAACGAAAGAATAACCTGAGAAGCCCACACGCTTAAAAAAGTGGGAATAAATCCATGGCCATTGATGAGAAGAAGAACGGAATGCAATGGTGTTGCGACAAAGTTTTGAAAATTTATAAGGAGTTCGTTATACAATCGGCGAAGGTTGTCCAAACTGGAGACAACCTGTGGATTGGAATCGAGAAAATTTGCAGAGAGAAATTTGGACTGAACCGCACAAAGGACTCGATGAGGCGCAAAGGGTCAGTCATAAAAAATATTGTGAGCTGTGGAATGCAGGTTACAAGCAAGTGTTATCTATTAACCGAATGGGAAATGCGCAACAAGACTTTTTATATAAATGGATGGATGCAATTTATCAAAGCCAGCGTAGGCGTGAAAATTAACAAAATTCGGGAATCGGTATTACATTCAAGTATATTGAAGCAACGGAATATCTTTTAAAAGTTCTGAAGTATGGAGATGTTGATGAGAACGGCAATGTTGTAATAAATAGGTTAGACACATATGACTCTGTTGCGGAAGAAAGGAATGCCGTAACTGAAAGTGCATTGGAGGAACTTGGTGTAGAGTCGGAGTTGCCTTTAAGTAACATTTACGTTGGAAGCAGTATTGGTGGAATGCAGGAGATGAGAAATGACTGGAATGGTGCAATAACGCAAGAAATGTTCAGTCCTATGAGAGACGAAGGGAAAGTACAAACAGAAATGATTGAAAGTGGAGAAACATCCAATCCGGTTGATTTGTTGAGAGATGTTGGGAGTAATTATAGGAATGTTGGGAATAGTATAACAAGGACCCGTATCTTATAATCTGATGGAAGACCGAGAGGTATAAAAAAATTGAGAAAAGAGATGAGAAAAGTAGCGTTGAAAGTAAAAAAACTGAAGTAAATGGATACAATAAGGAACGTAATGGAAGGAACAAACCAAATTATGCGGGACGTAAATAAATAACAGAAGAGTACACGTACACGTACATCTGAACTGTTGTTTTTCAGTCTTCAGATATTACCGATAGGATCTGATGCCTATAACAGCTTTATCAAAAAAATGACAAAAATGACGGACGGTTCTGGTTCTGATGACGAGTAGCATTTTTTCAATTTTTAATTGACTAAACGTTAGGTACAACAAGTTATACATACTATTGTACTTGTTTTACAGGACAGATGGCGTTATTATGACCATGTACATGGTTGAATTTTATGAATGAAAAAGAGCTACAGAATACTACTTTTGCATCACATATTGCGATATTTAAATATCCAATTGCAACCATGTACATGGTTGCAATTGGATATTAGAAATTACCGACGGATTTACAATTTATGAAAAGTAGTGGTTATGAACTGTTCGGTTAAAACATGAGGAAGATTCGATTGCATAAATAAAATGGATCTATTGTTCACTGCGGACAATTATGACCGAATTCAATATGATATACATTCTTTACCTATACAGTCATGACCTGTGAAACTAAAAAACGTAGACAATCAAATTATTATTAAAACAAAACGGATCAATTTTATGATATCAAGTGTATCATCCATTGGCGGCAGTATTACATGCAACAAGATCGTTTTTCAGACGGAAGTGATCAGAACTGTCCGTATACTACATCTCGCGCAACAAATACCGGTCGGCTTATTGTTCAAGCTTCGCACATTTTCCGTCCAGGTTACGTAATATATTTATTCGTTTCTCCTCTGTGGACTGCACTATGCATTCTGTCTCGGTTTCCATAATTCCGTTAACGGCTGTTGCAGTTACATTCTCCAATGATGGATTATCTAATTGTTGCAAGCGTTTGATCATGTTATGGAACGTCACGCATGTGTTTGAGATTCTTATTGCTTCCAGCAAATCCCACCGTCAGTTTTCTCTACGTATAATATCAAATCTTGACTGGAGGATTCCAAACAAACGTTCAACATCCTTCCTCGCGAACTCCTGCTGAAAGGAATACTTTATCTCATTTGGAATCTCCGAACGGGACAGAAGAAATGCGAATATTGGCCAATGGGGGTAGATACCATCACTCAAAAAATAGGAGAGGTGACGTGGATATCCTCTAAAACATACTTCATAACCATCCGTAACGGCTATGGAAAAATCTTATGGAAAAATCTTCTGATTTAATACTGTTGAACAATGTAGATCGTGCCAATGTTTAAATCGTTGTTTGTTGCAGGCCTATCAGCAAATCAGGAACAACAGTATATATAGTGATCACACCATCCCTCACATTGGATTGCAGCCATTTTTGAAACGCGACTGTTTTGGTACTGTCACTTATTAGTAGCAGGGCAGTTATTCCAAGAGTAATGCATGCAATCCACAGCACCTATGAAACTTGGAAAACCGAGATCGGAATAATGTTCCTCTATTTTAACCAGTTCGTCCCGGGTCAGGAATTTGTTGAAGAAATGTGCACCATACACTTCCATAACATCACTACAGAATTGGCTAAAATACATCCTTATGGATTCCTCGGACATGTAGACTACATCGTCCAAGCTGTCTGTTGCAGTAACAGTACCCAGAATTCGTAGAGAGCTCAACAAATTTTGATCCATGGGTATACATTTGTAACGGATCCCGTTCACACGTTTCTCCCAAAAAGGACGTCTATGTTGTAACAGATCGGCCCGTATGCGGTAATACAATATTCTTGGTATTGAAAAACGTCTTTGAAATATGTAGTAGTGAAAAATAGGATTTCTATCCACGTATGCCTAGGTCCAGGACGATGACAAACGGAGAAAATTCTTCGAGCCCGATAATTTTCCACTACTACTTTTTGGTTCTGTTGAACCAACCAATTCGTCACATACACCGATATCGGGAAACGTTTGTAAAATGACAAGCAATGTACTGACAAGCAATGTATATTGTTTCTGTTGTGTACATAACAGAATAATATTTAGCGCATCTGTACTTCTTTTCCGTTTATTTATCAAGGATTTTATGACTTCTACACTTCTCCGTTCCATGATTGATCGTTATGCGCATGTGTTGGATTGTGGAGATGTGTAATGAGTACATTTAATTGTTTAAAGTATGTTCGATGAAGTGAATATTTAGTTTATATGAGAATACCGGTTTGTCAACTGGATACTATACTAGCCTGTGTCGTATAACTTGTGCTGAACAGTTGAGCATATTGACCAATAGGTGCTTGAAAAATTCAATAAAATTTCTATATACAGTAGTAACCAAAAAAAAGAAACTAGTAACCGAAAAGAAAACAATGAAGAGTTCAGGAAACATATCGTAAAACACTATGAGACGTGTACATGCATTGTTATTCGTGGTATTAATTGTGGAGAACATAACAGAACAAACGGGATGAAATTTAATCAGGAAGGAAGGGATATTCACTCCTCATTCATATCCGCAAGAACATATTTTTGTTTTGTAAAAAGTGGTCACTGCCGTCAACATTATTCCACAACTAGAGGTTGGTTATTCTCACCTGGACCATTACCACACAGATTGCTAGTTGGTTCAGTAGTATTATTAGTAATGGTTGCAGGGAGCAGACCGAAACGGAGTAAATTTCCAGCGATTGCACCAACAAATCTGGCAACGTCTAGAGTTAGTGCATTGTGTTGCGAAACAGCACCTTCCATAATTAGTATTACTGATTGATGTGCAACCAGAAGCGCTTCCAGATATCTGTGTTATGGACTTTTCAATCTGCAGCTGCGAATTCATTTACGCTTCGGATGCTCTTACCGTAGCCAGTTACTCAGTTAACCGCCTGTTTTCACATTTTTCACTAACATTAGTTTCGTTTGCAGTACTTGACTGTTTCTACAAAATCACCTCGCGTTCTGTTGAGGTCAGCGATCTGATCACATAGGTGTATATTACAGGCCGTACTTGTAATTTTTTATGGCCTTGTCGAACCCAATCTACAATTTGGTTGAAGAACAAATCAACCCTACTCGGCAATATGTAGCTTGTGTTACAAGGTTATACTATATAACTCATCTTGCCATACCATCCCTATGTATCGGAATAAATTTCGTCACGTTGCTCAGGATCCACCTCATGAACATCACTGTCATGTTGACGTTCTTATTCCGGATCCGGCGGTACATCAATGACATCTGATTCCGGTATAACATATTCCATGTCAATCAGTAATTAATTTACGGTGTCAGAACATTTCCTCATTGTGTGTACTTTACCAACAAACCGTTTCGGTATGTTTACAGCAGGGAAGACAGGGACATTCCAGAACAGAATCTTTTGCATGATTAACTGATACTCACATTCTTCAGAAATTGGCATGTCAGCAATCTCTCCAGATTCCGAATCATAGTGACAGAAAGAGTGCGGCATCTCCTTACTCAATACTGTCTATTCTACCTTTGCCGATCGGTGAATAGCCAGAAATACTTTTTAAGATGTAATCCGAGTTAAAAAATAATTCAATTAAGAACCATACGGCACACAATGCCCGTGATTCATCACTCAACGGTGTCATAATATCCTATCCATTGCTTGATGTTATACGAGGATCCGCATGCATAGAAGCATAACTACCGTATCGGTAAGTATAGAGATATGTAGCTATAAACAGTTCAGCTGCCTCTCGTTTGATGATCTGCTTGTATAAACCTTTGAAATTAGACGATCCAAATTTGAAACATTCGAAGTGATGCGCCGGTAGACGTGTAACGGAGATGGTAATAATGCCGACGGTTCCATGTTTTCAATGACAGCGGGTATTTGAATGAATTATTGTGCTCATTGTTCTGATGTCAACGAGAACATACCAGCATCATTACATACAAGCAATAACTTTCGTGCTTGTTCTCTGCCTGTTCGTTTTAAATCCACATCGCCCTTAACAGCTTTCATCTGGTCAATTGGAACGATAAAGTTATGAAGCATCATGACGGCGTCCTGTATGACACAGACATTCACGTGTTCTGATGTAGCGTAACACCTTTCCAGTATTTTGAATCTCCTATTCAGACATGTAAAAAACTTGTCAATGTTCTTCCGTATGGATTTAAGTGCTTCTTCATAACACCGATCTGGTACATTATTATAGTTTCCACATGACTCAATAAAAATTGGCCAATTCAGATAGTCTCCCTCCACACAGAAATATAATAGGTGTCGCTTTATTTTTGAAGGATTCATTCCATACCCGTCGCCATGTATTAAATTTATATCCGAACGGAATACATCTTTCAGAACTGGGGAATAGCTCAACGCACTATCGTTCCCACTCGCTGTGATTTCAATTTGTGACCACGACCAGCAATAGTTATCCATGTATATCCAAACCTCCAGTGCCAAACCGTTGGTGTTTCTTTGATGAACATCAGCCTTCCAATTACACCCGTTCTGTATGGAGCTTTCACTGCGTAGTATTACGCTCTCCAGGAAACCAGCACACCATGGAAACTGTTTTTTGCTAATTTGTTTCTCAATTTCGATGAGCTCCTCACTGTTCGGTGTTTTGTTCAGTAACATTCTTCAATACCGGCTACATACGAAATCACAGACTTTTGTACCAAACATCGGACTTCTGATGTTTTAAGGAAAACTTTTTCATTCCGGACGGCGTCACACTTTCTTGACCTCAAATCTGATAACACTATTGATATTCGTATCTTTGTCGTCATCCATAACCTTTCGGATGATGATGAAATTGGGTCGCGGACCTCTGGTTTGTATGCAATCAAGTCAATTTTGATTTTGTTGTACAGTTCCTTCTACACATTAAACATCTTAGTAAAAGTACATTTGGTACATACATCCTGTGACAGAATGACGTTACCAGTCTTGCGAATAATATTACTGTATGTTACTGTCCACATTCCTGTATTCGGTTCGGAAAATACTCCTTCCTCTTCACAAGAAGGAACCATTCTGCAGTTCATTTCATCCAAATGTTGTTTCTGTTGACTGTGCATTTCTTGTTGTTGTTTGCAAAGTTCAAGTACTGCTTTCACCAATAATTGTTGTTGTGTACAATTCCTTCCTTTCCGCTTCGTGTTTCCGTTTTCGACCATGTTTCCTATTTTCTTTTCCGACGTCTCGCTTTGACCATCGGTTGCAGCCATGACATTAACGTGATTATTATTTCCATTTCAAAACAAATAGTACTTTCTGCTGCAACTGAGGGCCGTGCCATAAGTTTTTGGAAATTTTAGGGGACAACAACAATGTTTTTGGTTATGTGCCAGTGCCAAAAATGAGCATTTTATAAGAAAAGTAAATAGGAGAAAATTACCCTAAAAAGGGGATATGTAATGTTTTTGCAATTGTAGAGTCAAAACATCAAGTTTTTAAAAAATGAAATGATACTTTTTATAAAATTGTCGTACGGACCACAAGAAAAAAACTTTTTTGTAGTTTTAAACGAAAAGGGCGAGATGTTGCTCGTGCTTGGTGTGTTTCCGACCAATTTTCAGTATTGAAACTGAAACATGAAGGGAAGGAGTCGGTGCTTCTACTACTATTATTCTAATCATAATAGAATTGTCAGAAGTTGTTTTTTCGAAAACCTGTGGTCACATTTTGGGTCTTTTGTAGTTATAAATAAAAAAGGCGAGAAGCTGATGGTACTTTGTGCGTTTTAACCAATTTTCACTCTTGAAACTGGAACATGAAGGGGAGAAGTCGGTACTTCTACTGATATCATTGTATTCATAATCGGATTGTCAGAGGTTGATTTTCCCTGAAAACCCGAGGTCCCATTTTTGGTTTTTTTCGTAGTTTATACTTTTGAAAGTGTTAAAACAATAACACGACATGAAAAAGGCGACAAGTTTCTGGCGCTTGGTGAGCTTGTATTAATTATACAAATAATATTTTAAAAATTGCCCCACACACGCCAAAATAAGTAACGACCATAAGATGAGAATTAAAATGAAACGCTTCGAATTGTTCCCTTTTCGCGGCACCGAAAAGAAAAGCCTAACGAACAAACAGTTATGGCGGTAAGACAACAGTAAACACCAATCACTTTACAGAGTACAAAGTGACTTCGTTATTATTTAGCATGAACAGTACGAATTTTAAATCACACTGAAAGGCAAAAACTGTAACGAACAAATTATACGGAGGACGGAGAACAGTAAAGATCAGTCCGTTTAGAAACAACAAAGTCACCTTGAACATGAATTAATTAGACAAACTACGAACTGTTTTATTTACGCGGGACGGTAAAAGTAAGAGGTCTAATTAAAAGACTACATGGGACAATAGAAGTAAAGGTCAATCACTTTAGAAAGGACAAAGTGAGAATGGGCACGGTTTAAATGAAACATTTCGCTTGAAAATGAAAGTATGGAAAGTTTTCCACCATGACGAGGGGAAGGTAACGATTACTTAAAAATGATTTTATTATAATATCATACAAAATCAACAAATGAGGAAAGGACTCTAAAAAATCGAAAGAAAAGTCATGAGGATTGTCGTCAAAGTTGTTGTTGAAATAATTCATGATGTAATACAACATATTTTTGAGGGTGAAGAACGCTTCAAAAGGACAATGCAACTTAAGGAAATATTCGACTTTGAGGAGCACTGCAAGCTGCTGTCACAATCCAAATTTCATCGGATGTACCGGATGACTTTCGAACAATTCTGTAATTTGAACGATCTCATCGCTCCGTTCTATGAGTGGAAAAAAGAAGGGGGGAAAGAAATAGGACGGTTTCTACAGAAATTATGATGCTAATAACGCTGAGAATGTTGGAAGGTGCATCCTATCTAGATGTTTCTTGGCCGTATGGTGTGGCGCAGTTGACAGCTTACGCTGTTTCTCATGAGACTTTGCAAATTATCGATGATGTGCTAAATAACATACCATTTCCGGTAAAGGAGATCGAGTGTCAAAACTGAATCTGAACAATTTAGGATGATGAGGCGATCCCCTTTGAATGATATAATTTCTGCATTAGACGGTGTTGCAATTGCGATAATGAAACTACGAAGTAATGAGATTGAAGTCTCCCGGAAGTACTACAATAGGAAGGGATTCTTCGCTATTGTAGTACATGTTGCGGTCAGTGCAGAATACAATTTTACGTTCGTGAATGAAAAACAAGCTGGAAGTACTCACGATGCGACGGAAATTAAAGGAACAAAGCTGTATGATATACTTTCTGATTCAGCACTTTAACGATGTGCGCATGTGGTTGGTTATGATGCTTATAGTAATACGGGTTCAATTATAACACCGTATTATGGGAGTGTGACACCTGAGCAGGACTCCTTTAATTTCTACTACTATTCATGTAGAATTGTGGTAGAGCAGACGTTTGACATACTAGTGAACAGGTGGGGAATGTTTTGGTATCAAATTCTGTACTCTATATAAACTACTACACAAATAGTGATGGTATGTTGTGAGTTTTCTAACTATATTGCAGGAAGAGGACAGGGCCAAGTGGTACAATGTATGCCAAATGATGTGGATAACGACGTGAATGGAGAGCCAACAGTACACTTTCGGAATCTATTAAATACAGAAACGAAAATAGTTCGATATCTTAGGGGAAATAGACAGAAGTCTCCGATTCGCCATTTAGTCGCACGTAATTTATGAAATTTGGGGTTAGTGAGAAGGTATTCTAGACGTTCTGCTGCAGTTTGGACATGAGGCTTTGGAGAAGATTGTCATAAGAAACGTTTTTATGTTCTGGTTTAGTATTTCTCAACATTGTTTCTAATTTATCTATACTTTTTTAAAGTACTGTGGAAATACCTTCCCTTCACAACCATTGTCTCGTCCTTTAGTATTTTTAGTTCCTCTCCCTTCGTTTTTTTGTTCGTGGAGTCGGCTTGAACAATTAGCGCCAACGCGCTCAGGCTCTCAAATCCACTAATTTGAATTTCCCTAAAATGAGTGGAGACACTTCTCCTTTCAGATTATTGTCATCTCGGTGTGTTTATAGTGTCATCATTCCTCTCATTGTAAATTACTCCCGCCCTTTGTGAGCCTGTGGGGACAGAACGTGTAGTCATTGCCTGTAGTATGGGGAATGTTTTAACATAAAAATGTGTATTCATCATGTACGACTTCCCCTGAGTGAAATCAGTAAACACATCTCGATCCATGTGACCACTTGCTTCATATCAAATCGGACACGTCCCATATAAAGATTTCAGTTCAACCAATTTTGCTTTCAATACGGATGTATCACGCTCACAAACTAATTTTGAAGGGACTTTCCCAGAGGTGTCAGCACGTGTAAAGTCACCGGCCAGGCTGTCAATTATCGATGATTTGAAGTTATCATTATTAAAAAAGGGGGGTATGTGTTCGTCCCAGGGGTCAGTAGGCTGACTGTCCAATTTATACCTCGTTCTGCAAGTGTGAATTTTCTACCTGGCCACTAGCATGCGAGTATCCCCAAGTACGTGATGTATTCGAGCGAACTCTGAAGTTTCA
>JAULBU010065291.1:0-11089 GCA_032358235.1 Odonthalia washingtoniensis
GCAGCAAAATATTATGTTGAATCTTTGATGAAGAGCGGAAAGATCAGACCAAGCAAGTCACTCTATGGAGCGCCCCTATTCTTTGTAAAAGAGAAGAATGGACGCATTCATGGTGTTGTTTACTATCGTGTACTAAACCGCATACCAAGAAGAACAATTCTCCTCTCTCAGGAATAGATGAGACGTTCAATCAACTTGGTGAGGCTAACTCTTTCTCAAAAATGGACTTAAAGACTGGGTTTCATCAAATTCGGGTGAATCCTGGAGACATCGAGAAAACTTCGTTTAATAAGAAGTATGGGAAATTTGAGTACCTAGTTATGCCGATGGGCTTGTGCAACGCAACAGCATCATTTAAATCGCTCATGAATAGTATAATTCATGACTGTATTGATGACTTCCTAGTGGTGTACATGGACGATCTTCTCATTTTTAGTAAGAACAAAGAAAGTCACTATAAGCATATGGATATAATCCTGTCAAGATTGAAGGAAAATGAACTATATATAGCTCCGAAAAAGTGCGAGTTCATGCAGGACATGATTGAATTTCTTGTACTGCTTGTTGGAAAGGATGGCATTCATGTTACTCCTGATAAGGTCGATACGTTGAAGACATGGCGGAAGCCGGGATCTCTAACAGATTTGAGAAGCTTCCTTGGATTGTTACAGTTCTTTCGAATATTTATTCCAGACTTTGCGAAGACTGCCGCCCCATTGACACACCTTACGGAGAAAGCACCTAGAGTCAGTATGTGGGACACAAAATGTCAGGATTCGTTCGAAAGACTGAAAAAAGCAATCACTAATTCTCCAATTCTTGTTGCTCCAGATTGGAAGAAGCCATTTAGAGGTCATATTAATGCATCTCAAAGAGCTGTTGGAGGAACCTTGACACAATTTGACGAGCATGGAATGGACAGTGTAATCGCGTTCTTTTCCAAAAAACTTTCACCTGCTGAAACCGACTACACGGCTAATTATCGTGAGCTCCTGGGCTTGATTAGATTTCTCGAAAGATTCAGATGTTATCTTGAAGGCACTGAATTTGAAATCATCACTGATAATCAAGTATTGAAGCATTTTTTACGAAACATAACCTCAGCAGAAAAGAAGCACGGTTGCTTGAGACGCTCGGAAATTTTGGAATATTTCCAATTACTCTGAAACCAGGAAAGATACATGTTTTGGGAGATGCTCTGTCTAGAGCACCGCATGCTACTGAAGATATCAATGTGGATGATATTAAAGTTCCTTTTATTTATTTTGAGGACGTCATTGATGGATATGAACAAGACCAGTTATTTGAACCAGTTGTGAAAGCATTAAGAGGTGAATGGCCTGAGAATTTGAAAGAGAAACAGAAGTTGGAAAAGATCGTGCAGATGTTTTAAATGAATGGAAAAAAGCTGCTGTATAAGTAAAAGATTTTTGTTCCGAGAAGATCTTTTTCATCAGTGCTGCAGATCGCACATGATTCTAAACTTGGAGGCCATTTGGGTTTGCAAAGACACTGGCACGGCTGGACAACTTCCATTGGAGACATAAGAGCCGAGATGTGAATAAATATGTTGATGGATATTTGAAGTGTCAACAGTACAAGGACTCCAACCAGAAGACTCTGATCGAGCCCAGTTCTCTATAAATGCCTAACAGAAGATGGGGATCACTGGCGACAGACTTTATTTTCTCACTTCCCAAAAAAAAAGATGGTTATAGTTCTATAAATACTTGGATGGATTGATTAACCAGGAGAGTGCATTTTATCAAGAGCAAAGCTATGGATACAGCCGTTGATGTGTTAAATGCATTCTTTGCGAATATTTTTAAGCACCAAGGTTTACCTGGAAATGTTGTGTCTGATCGCGATCCTAAGTTCACCTCCAAGTTCTGGAAGAGGCTTATGTAATTGAGCGGAGTCAAGCTGAACATGTACACAAGTCGACATCCACAGACGGATGGCGCGTCAGAGATTATGAATCGAATGGTAGATATTTACCTGCTATGTTACTGTATGTATCATCAAGATAATTGAGATGAACTTCTACTAGCAGCAACTGCAGAGTTTTCATATAACTCAGCTCTGTCTGAAGACTTAGGAATGTCACGATTTTATATGGATCTTAAATGGACGCCGAAGATACCATTAGATTTCTTTTCGGCCACGGATGTTCGAGTAAAAGGTGTCGAGGAGTTGAAATCATTTCTCAAGGAATCTTTACATGATGCAAAGTATTCCTACAGGGTTACAATTGCACGCCAAATGGCTGAAGCTTCAAGCAGGTATAAAACTCCTGAGTACATTGTTTGTTCACAGTTCTGGGTCAACAAGAGCCTGTTCAAGGATTCCTATGCGAAGTCATAGGAATCACAGAAAGTTAGTGCTAAGAGATTTGGACCATTTGTAGTGCAGAATTGATCCGAGAAAATGCTTTTCGGTTAGACTTGCCAAATCATTTTAGAATTCACCCAGTCATCCATATATGTCACATAAAACCATACCATGAACAGCCAAAAGACATATCTGTACCTGGAAAAGACTCTCTTGCGCTAGTACCAGCTTTTTCAGGAGAAGAATTTGTTGTAGACAAGATACTGATCCATAGAAAGGGATGAAGGGGATTCCAGTTTCTCGTGTTGATGAAAGGTGCCCCAACACAAGATGCAATATGGCAACCAACAAGAGATTTCTTGGATCAAGATGGAACTGTCACCGATATATGGTTAAAAATATCGTGGAAAATAACATACTGACTGAATATCATTGACGTGGTCGTCAATATAAGGAGGTAGGGAATAGTGAAACGATGTGATGTCGACCAGCAAGGTCAACATCTGATTACATCATGTGCCGTATTCTAGAATAATCTAGAAGTTACTGTAGTGTATCAGTTTAGTACTGTACCCAGAGATGTAATCTGGAACCTTCCAATTTTAGCTACAGAACGGTTACAGATTACATTACAATTAATTTTATTGGATAATTGCAATTTAGATTACGCGTAGAATTTTTAATGCTAAGGATTTTAGATCTATCTTTTCTCTACAAAGGGGAATTATTTTACTATAAAAGGAAACAATTTAGACGGTTGAGTCTAACTCTCCTCTTCTGAAGTCACCACCAAAAATTATTCACTTTGACGACAACCGCTCGACCAGACCAACCGTTTCAGTCGGGAGGGGTGTGTTTGGTACCACGTTGATGTTGGGAGTTGGGTACCAGGAACTGGAACATTCACTAATCGTAGGATTTCAACAGATGGCTCTTAGTGTACCGTCCTCGTCGTATTCTTCTGATTATAGTGAGGAAGAACTGTTGTTTGTCGGACTCGGTTTCTGTTCCCCGCATCATCAACATGCGATTGGACTGTGATGTATTTCTGACGTGTACGGTACTGCAATTCCCTCATCCTGTGCCACAACGCCCAACATGCATCCGGATGACCCCTGCTCCGTATACAGGGCGGCACTGAGCAAATTTCACATCGATATTTTTTTGAAACCCCACGAGGTTGGGAAGCTGTATCCTTGTTCCATGTGTCGTAAAGAGCACAGAAGTCATTCTTGCACTTTGAACAGGTGCATGGCCAGTGACATCGATTCTTAGTCGGACACCTCAGGGTGAGTTGAAGAATTTTAGTCTGTTCCTACGGACGCGTTGACCCTCGGCCTGAAGCTGTTCACATTCCAAGCCACTGATCATACTACCGGAATTTCATTGAGTAGACGGTGTGTCGAAGAATGTCCCCATCTCAGAAATAAAACTCCGGTTTTCTCTTTTTGCAGACACACGTAACGGACAAGCGTCGAATCCTGATGTGTTTCTATTTTTAACCCCAATGATTCATCCGTTACAACAGGATTCTTGGAATTATTTCAATTTTTCAATTCCAACGGTTTTATTTGTACTGTACATGATTTTTATTGTTTATTCACAGCGGCTTGTTTGGAGTACATGAAAACATTTCGTGTGAATACAGTATTCACTCAATCACATAACTCCATTACAGATGTATTTTCCCTCCCCAAATGTTATGCAAACTATCCCCCACGTGTCAAGTTGACTTGACGGATCAAATCAACGATTTTTGCATTTCCTGTTATGGTCAAGTTAACTTGATCATACAACATTAGGGATATACACACATGTCTTTAAAAAAAACAACAGAATGTTAAAACATTTCCTTAATCATGGAAATCATATACCATTCTTCCCTTGTAGAATAAATCAAAAGTACAAAACAAAAATCCAATTTATCAACTCATTCGCTTCCCAACATCCCATCGACCTAGATGATCACTCAATTACGCATCACTTGATTGATTAATGATTTGTAACGGCGCGTCTGTAGTTGCTTCGTCAAAAATCTGCCAAATTTTCTTCAGTATTCACGTATTTTGAAATGATTTCCCTTTCCATTACCTTTTCATTTAAATAATGATAACGCAAGCTAATGTGTTTAGACGTGATAAACTTGCCTTCGTCTCTAGATACCACAAAACATGCTGCATTATCTTCATGTAACACGGCTGGAGTTTTTTGTTTCATCCCAAAGCTCTTTGACAGACTCTTGAACCAAATAACCATTCTTGCAGCTGCATCTGCTGCTATGTATTCCGCTTCTGCGGTACTGTGTGCAATTATTGGCTGTCGCTTTGAAGACCAATACACGACATGATCTCCAATACAAATTAAAACTCCAGTTGTAGATAGTCTTGTTGCAATATCATTTTTGCATGAGGCATCGACATAACAATGTAGTTCATATGACTTTCTATTTTTTGAATAATGAAGCCCATGATTTATTGTTCCTTCAACATATCGCGGCAATCCGTTTAGTGCATGCCAGTGTGATTCCCTATGTTATGATACATATCGCGCCAGTTCAGAAACTGCAAGTGAAATATCAGGCCTAGTACACACGCTTAAATATAATAAGCTACCAATTAGTTCACTATAGGGACAGTCCTTTATTTTATCATCTGGAGTAGGATGCGCCATTCTCATAAAATCATCACTCATTGCCAGAGGTACTTGTTTATTGTTGGCATTCATCATGTTGAATTTACTTAGAATTTTTTTAACGTATAAGCTTTGTTATATGCGTATACTATCACGGTCTCTACATATTTTCATACCCAAGAACCAACTTACCGCACCCATATCCTGCATTTTAAATTTGTTCCCTACTGATTTTTTTTATTCTTTCTAATATGTCTAAATCTTTGCTCATGATGAGGATATCGTCTACGTATATCATTATCGCAATTTCTAGCTTCCCTTATTTATGTATCACGTATAGACAGAGGTCTGCCAAACTTGGATACAAACCACACTCTTGTCGTAGAAAAGTATCCAGTGTTAAATTCCAGATGCGGCTAGCCTGTTTAAATCCATACAATTCTTTGCATATTTGGATTAATTTTCTGGTAGGTACTAGTTCTTCGTATCCTGGTGGCGGTTGAACATAGATAACATAATCCAAGGTCGCATTTAAGAATGCAGTTGCAACGTCCATTTGATGGACATTGAACTTGAGGATGATTGTGTGTGATAAGTGAACTCTTGGTGTAGACAATCTGGAGATAGGAGCATTAATTAGTTCATAGTCAATACCAGATTGTTGCATGTAGCCCTTTACAACCCAACGGGCTTTGTATTTAGAGACTTGTCCTAATTCGTTTTCCTTAATTTTAAAAACCCACTTAGTTGGGATGTGTTTCCTGTTTGGTGGTGTGTCCACCAATTTTTAAGCAACCAAATTCTTTACTGATTTGAGCTCTGCGTCACATGTTCTCTTCCACCTGTTGGAATCATCACCAAACATTGCTTCTTCATAAGTGGTTTGAGTTTCTATATTCTGAGCGAGAACGTTCGCATATTCAGTAGCTGCTTTTATTGATATTTCTGCACTCTGACTTGATGATGATGCTTCCTTTTTGATTGATGATGATGATGATGTTAAGTTAGTGTTTACTGGTGACGCCTTTTCTTTTATTTTATTCTTCGATCCCATTGGGCTTCCTCGCCGTTTTGGTATCACTGCTCGGACTTTAACATCATCATCATGAACTTTTACTGTCTTAATTGTGGCATCATCAGCAACCTTTAATCTTGTAGCATCATCTTTTATAATTACCTTGATATCGTCATTACATGACTTTGTAACATTATTTCAATTAGTAACCTGTTTTATGTTATCATAAATAATCCTTTCC
The DNA here is from genome assembly GCA_032358235.1 of Odonthalia washingtoniensis. Classification (NCBI taxonomy): domain Eukaryota; phylum Rhodophyta; class Florideophyceae; order Ceramiales; family Rhodomelaceae; genus Odonthalia; species Odonthalia washingtoniensis. Next base: position 6,219 of record JAULBU010065291.1, read on the forward strand.
GTAACATTAACCTTTGTGTTACCGACATTGTTTTGGTTTTTGATCATCGCGTTCTTAACCTTCTTCCTTCCTTTATCTACAATTTTTGTAGTGCGTTTGTCATTGTTATTTCTATGGATGAACTTGATTCTTTTCAATGAGTAATTTATTTCATGTTTGTAATTATTGAAATCGTTAATTACCAATGATCATCAGACTCCTCGATAAATGTGACATCCCTACTCATGATGATGCTCTTTGTAGAGTCGCAATATACTTTGTAGCATAAAGCCTCTTCAGATAAACCTACCATCACGCCTCGTTCGGGTGCCGTATCCAATTTTTCCCTGTTATGGAGCGAAATGTAGATCATTTCTACGCATCCAAATGGTTTAAAAATCTTTAGATCTGCATTCTTGTGGAAACCCCGATGGTATGGATTTTCAGAGTTTTGGAAGTTTAGGTGGTACAACGGTCCTGATCGTTGTTGCATAATTGATGGCATGTCCCCACCAGAGTTTCGGTATTCCAACGTCGAGAAGCATCTTCCCCGCCATCTCGGTGAGGGTTCTGTCCATCCTTTCTGCCACATGCATCTGTTCATGTGCAGAGTGGCCTGTCTGAGAATGCATAATTCCGTTCCCTTTAGAAAGTCTTGTATGGAAACTGAGACATACTCAGTGCCTTGATCTGTTCGGAACGTTTTCATGCTGTAGTTTCGTGCGCGCATAAACGCAACATATTGCTCTAGATTTCGTAGTGTCTCTGTCTTCTTTTTCATCAAAAAAGTAACAGCAAGGCGCGTGTATTCATCGATGTAATTCTGGTAATAAATATCACCGTTCATATCTGGGACTGAAAAAGGACCCCACGTATCAGAATATACTAACGCACCTGAGCATTGTTCTCTTATTTTTTTGTTCCTTGGTCTGTTCTTAAAATTGTGGTGATGTGCATTACGTTGGGTGCATCTTACGCAGTTAGAAGGTCGATTCATGTCTGCTTGTGACATTGATATTGACCCAAACGACTAGATGCCTTATTCCACTTGCCGATAGATGGTCTAGGAGATGGTTCCATTCCTTCAGTGGATGTGTATTATTATATTCCTCATCTTCGCGTTCACTTTCGCATCCGCCACTTATTTCATCAGTTGTAACATCGTCATCATTAATCATCACCTTACTGACAGTATCACATTCCTCATTGAATATTTCTAGTATTCTATATAGATTGTCATTTCCTTTGCCTGCTCATGACATTAATTTATTTTTGCGTTTTATTAAACAATGGTTTCTTTTAAATTGTAATGTAATCTGTTGATCAGTTTTCACTTGTCCTACAGACAATACGTTCTTACCTATGTTAGGAACCTGACGTTTCCAAATTGTATGTTCCAGCCTTTAGCTTCTATTCTGAGTTTTTCGATTCCTGCTGTCATTACTTCACCTTTTCATGTTCTACATCTGAATATAGATTTTCTAATACGTCTGTGTAATAGTGGTTGGCACCAGAGTCTACTATCCAAGACTTCTGCTGACCTCGAACTTTGGATTCACTTTGATCCTTCTTTAATGTAGTTATAAATACCAATTGTTCGTCATTTTGTGCGAGATTCATTTGTTGTTTGTTACCATTATTATTATTATTGTTATTTTTATCATACGACTTTGGATCTCCTTGCTTTTTGAACAAGCAATCAAATGCTTTGTGGCCAATCCTTCCACACCAATAGCACACGCCTGTATATTTGATATTTTTATTAAATTTGATAGTTTTGTTAGACCTGTTTGTCTTTCTAAAATTATTATTATCGTTTTACTATGGTTGTCAATTTTTGTTGTGAGCGCCAAAGACATGCCATTTGTCTTCTTTTGAAGTTCAATTGGAATTGATGGATCTCCTACATCTTCACTGGCTAGCTCTTAAAGCTTCATCACCAATTTGTGATATGGCAATTCGTCAAAGGACAGGTTTATACTTCTGAATGCTGACTTGTATACTCCCAGTATTCCGGTTGATAATAATCCCCACTTCTGGTCTTCCTGAACAGCACACGTCGTCCCTTCTAATCTTGATATGAGATGTTGTACTCTACCCTGGTATTCTACCAGAATCTCTGTGCTACGCATCTCAATGTTTATCAGTTCATTGTAAACAGTTCTTAAGGTATGCTTATTCGTGGATTGGAATTGTCCTGTGAATTCCTTCCACAGACTTCCTACTTATTTTGATTCCCTAGTTGCTCCTAATGCTCTTACCGTTTCGGGGGCTGGGCACCTCACGAGGTAGCCGCACGCCAAAATCTTATCGTCTGCCAATAATTCGGCTGCCTCTTCCTTTTCCTCTTCAGTAGAATATTTTCTCTTGTCTTCTAATTATTGAGGCTGACGTTTTTCTCGATTCATCTCCATACGGGAAGAACTGGTGAAGCTTCTTTTCAACCATTTCATTGAAGAATTTCAGCGCTCAGGGACCAAAATCCTGTTCCAGTTCATACCTGTCTAGACCGCGTATGCATGATTTCTTCGTGCTCATGGCTAGTAAAAAATGAGAATGACATACCTTCAGTTTTTTTTGACCTTGTTTTTTCAAAAGACGATTGTTGTTGTGGTTTCGGAGCACCAGAATTTTAATCTGTTGAAAAAGTAAATTGAAAAATGGGTATCTTTTCATTTTATTATTGGACTCAACCCAAACATCTGCCGTTTTATACCTACGTAAACACAAAATACGTTGTTGCTTCTCCTTTGTGTACATTTCATGAAATAAACGACGGCGAGGGAGTCTTCATAATTATACACGTTCGTGACTTGTAAACGTGGCTGCAAGTAGTGCAGTAGCCGAATAGCCGTATACACAAGTATGCACAAGTATACGCACATGTGTCTATTTACACAGCAGTGTCTGACTCACAATGTATAATTTCAACTGTATATATTATGTACACACGGTAAATAATATTAGTATGTACCGTGTGCGGATTTTAAAAAATATAGTTCAAACGAGCACGGACCCTTTATCCAAAGGTGTACCGGTTTGACCGTCCTGTATTCCACATAGTTTACAAAAAATATTTTTATTTTTCTTCAGCTGAGTACTTCTAAGGGTACCTCTAGTTAGAAGGGGTTGAGTTTTTTACTTAATTAATTTCCAAAGTAAACAAAGGTGCATACAGTACGCTGAAACAGGTATACCGAAATTGTGAAGAAGGGTTTTTTATGGTAACCAAATTTATAAAAACTCCTCAAATGCAGTTGTGAAAAGTTGGAAACTGTGTTACGAGCAAAGGACAATACCAGAATAGTCGAGTTTCTAATAGTGCGACCATACAGTACAAAAAATAGTGCGACCATGACTTATATTGTTGGTCATGTTTCGCTGGCAGACCTGGAACAAATAACTACCTCAATGTACTAGCCAGATCCCCTTTATTCAAAGGAATGTTATCAGAATAATTCTCCATGTAAGTATCGGACGGGTATACAATTGATAGTAACGGTGCCACACATCACTTACTCTACTTTCTGGGTGATGGAATATACCCTCTATGGCCTATTTTCACCCTACCCATCTCGAAAAGTTACTCTCAGAACGAAAAGAATTATTCCTTCAGACAGAAATCTGTCAGAAAAGATATTGAACTCATGTTTGGACTATTGCAAAGTCGATTTGAAGTCCTACGAAGAGAATGTAGAAGATGGGAGTTAAAAGAAACTATACGAATTTCAAATACTTGTATGACCATTCATAATATTTTAACACGCGCAAAACAGGTAAGTTGGGTATCTCGATAACCTTACATCCGATATTATGACAAGTACAATGGAACATGAAAATAAATGTTTGATGCAATCGGCAAAGGAAAGGCGTCTAAATATTTTGCGATTGGAAAAAGAAATGTGTGAAGATATTGATGAAGAAGCAGAAAGATATATGTTAAGATACTTGCAATTCACGAACCATGATGAACATTTTCGTTTGCAACATGATCTTGTTCCACGAAATGTTGAGATTAACAATTGGAATTAGCAGTATATGTCGTAACGAGTATAATAGTAAATTATAATAAAAATCAAGACCATAGTAAAGAATTTCGAAATGATGGCGAACACGTCGCACGTATTTCTGTTAATATAGAAAAACAAATGATTATTGTGCCATATTAATAATGATGATAACAGTCAAAACGAATAATTTTGTCCCTTTAAAACTTAATTATGGGCATTATCTAAATAATTAAAATAGCCAGAAGCAGGTTGATGTAAGAAAAGGTGATGGATGATGGAGATATGATAGTACAGTCCACCTTAATAGAAATGAACGGCAGTATATTAATGATATTACAAGAAATAAAGGAGTCACTAATTTGGATCTTGTGCAAAGGGTGCATATTGCGAAGCTATGTTATTTGACATGGTATGTTGCAGTACGGATAATTTCATAAACAGTTATGATTATTATATCTGAGGTGAATACAGTAATAACCTAATATTTTATAATTGTTAATGACGTTGTGATATCATAATGATATAGCTGTTGTCAAACTGAAGGACATGGTATTAATAACTATGCTGTTACTGTCAATACAGTATTGTTTGCATGTATGAAATCCGGGGAGTATGACACTACACTGGGAACCGTAATTAGTTCAGGTGCAAAATTAGTGCGGGTACTGCAATAATGCGGGCCGTACTAATTTCGGTTTGTGATCCATAGAAGAGAACAATATTAGTGCGGCCCGCACTAATTGAGTCAAATACCGAAAATAGTGCGGGTTCAAACATGGGGCTTTCCAAAAATCGGATAGGGTTCTTGTTGAAAACAATAAAAGTTGTAGAGAATTTAGACGGGTACAATTGGCGCCACCTGATTGGTTAATATTCCCTACA
>JAULBU010065302.1:0-11088 GCA_032358235.1 Odonthalia washingtoniensis
TTGATTGAATTGACACTACTGTAAGTGAACTCCACTGTGAGACGTAGCTAATTGTTAAAAGTCTATAAATAGGACCACGACAGGTTGTTGAGAAAACTAATAACGACATTTAACTCTTCATCCAAAACTGCAAAGTGCAACGCTGTGATATCTACACTAAAAAAAATTCAAACAGCCTGGTAGAGTTCTGTTCTAAATTTAGAGATATTGAAAGCATCAAAAATCACAACAGAAACAAGGTTATCCAAGATATTTAGGCACGTGGATTTAAGAAGTATATTGATGTATCGGAAGAAGATTTTAGAGTTGAGTTCTACTAGACTTCTGCTGCATCCCGAACATAGTATTTTCGGGATTCATCAGAAGCTATCAAGTCGAAAATAAGTTTCACGTCAACAGGTTCCATTATCACTGAAGCGTATGTCTACTCCTCTGTCTGCATTCACCTAATGAACTCCGACCTAGGACATGCAGAACTAAAAGCAGAACGATTCATTAAATAAAACCTCTTGAACGGCACTTATTGGAGGACGAAGAAACATGATGGGGATAAATCGTTTGTGTCCTTGTTACAAGTGTACACCGAGAAATCGCATTTTAATCTTAAACGAACGCCTTTTACTTTCTATCCTCTTCATATTACCTTGCTCAACTTTACAGAGGAGGCGGGGAGAGAACTCACGTCGGTCTGCTTTTGCATATTTGCCTGTCAAGTTACTTCCTATTTTGGAAGACAATGAACCCTACGAAGACACCAGGTACGGCGTGATGTTATGTACAATTGCACGCTCTACCGGCCGTCACGAAAAACTTTAATTTCTACATGAGTGTATTCAAAAGTATGATGAAGATATATCGAATGAAACATTGAAGGGTATATCTGTGTGCACAGAAGATATAACTACACTTCATTGTCACTTTCTACTATCTTCATACATTGGCGATCTCCCTGAATACGAAGATATGGGTACTGTGAAGAGGAATGGTAATACTATCTGACCGTGTCACAGGTGTCTCATTCCTAAATGTCAACTGCCGTTCAATAGCAATGAACACGAACGGTCGCTAAGTGTTTCAATGGATTTAATACGCCGCTTAAAGAATGATGACACAGATGTTATCGATGAATTGAATAATTTGTCAATGCCTCCAATCGCACCTGTCTTTCATAATTTCCCAATGGTCGGGCCCCTAGCTGTAGATATTTATGCAATTTTCACATTTGAACTACTTCATGACCTTCCCTTGGAACATCACGCATGCTCAAGGAATATTCAAGCCAATGCTTTCTGATTCTTTCCGATTTTCTACATCAATATTTACTGCCAGCGGAGACAGAAGACAGTTCAATACAATACGACGATCTGTTTTAAAAACACATCAACATTTCTTTATCATAGGTCGATAGGAGTTCCCCTGGGTTCAACGTACGTGTTGATTTTTCAAAACGTTCTAGTAGTGGTAATATTTCTGGTCTTCTTACCGAATCTGGTTTAGTAGGCATGCTGGAAGGGGCAGATTTTAATAGTGTTGATATGGTATCACCGTTCATGGGGTCTATCATTGATCACTGTTGTGACAACATTCTGACCTCCCTGTAACAACGGTATTTACGATATATGTTGAATTGATGAACTTTATATGTCGTCTCTATTGTACACCTGGTTGGACGCAGTCCGATATGCAAAAGCTGAAAACAGACATTTGTAATTTTAAAGATATTGGAAGGTCTATATTTGGGGCGTATCAACCCTCAGTAATTGGCACAGTTTTGTCGTCAGGAATGGGCACACCATTTACCACGTGATGTGGAGATTGGGTTACTGCATAAATAAAAAGTACGGAAGATGAGTTTGATAAGTTACGAAACGGTAAAAAGGGATGGACTTCGGATCTGTTCTATGTAAACTGGTTTTGTCGATCACCGGGGAACTTTATGAGTATTATGTAGTCCAGAATGAGATGGATGGAGAGCGGTATGAGGAAGATGTAGCAAAGCCAGAGGAATTCTGAAATATTATACAACATACGATATTAATGAAAATAACACGAAAATATAATTTTCCTGTTAAGACCTGTTTTATTTAAATGTATTCCCCCTCATCTCATACTAGAGGTATATATATTATATTATATACTTCTAGTATGAGATGAGGGGGAATGCATTTAAATAAAACAGGTCGTATGGATTAAAAGAGGTAAATAACATGAATCAATAACCTCTATAGAAAGAGAAGGGTGGAAATCCTCATCATTATTATTGTCTTTTGTAATATCATCACTGACTGTATTTATAACAGTCCGAGGTACATTCTATGTTATCATCATAGTCTTTATGGTCGATTCTTGGTCCTTCACTTATTCTTTCTTGGGTTATTACCCTCGTAATTCTTTTGCTTGCTAATCTAGACTTACTGCAATATACTTTACCTCCTCGCCTTCCTTCCTTGTCATCCTCATCATTATTTCCGTTTGGAATATCATCACTGACTTCAGTATTTATAGCAGAGCCCCAAGGCACATGCCACGTCATCATCATTGTCTTTATCGTCGCGTCCTGTTCCTTCACTTATCCTTTCTTGGGCTCTTTCCCTTGTCATCCTTTTACTTTCCAATCTAGATTTACTGCCAGATACTTTACCTCCTCGAATTATTTCATTGTCATTGTCTTCGTTACTCGTTCTTGGCAACTGATCAGTGACAGTAGGTTTTACAACAACATCGTAGTTAGCACGGTTCTGGTTTAATGCTCTTCTGGAACTTTTTCTTCTTGGTTAAATTTGAATAATAAAAATGAAAGACAACTCCAGCGCCGCAAGCAGCTGTATGATGAACAATGTTGTGCGTCTTTCTTTTAAAGTGGAATTCTTAAGAGCTTTGCAAAATTCGGGGCGGAATTACTATTGATAGTAAACCCCGTGACTGTTGGGTGCGTAGAAAAGGGTATAAATCACGATGTGAAGGTAACCCCGTGATCGTTCGAGTGAGTAACACAAGTCGTGATATACTATTGATAGACAAACCGGTGACCGTTGGGATGTGTAGATAGGAACGTTACCAACGACGTAAAAGTAAACTCCCGTGATCGTTAGAGTGAGTGAAACAAGTGGTGAAATTCTATTGATAGGTAAACTGGTGTCTGTTGGATGTCGAAAGACTAATTACCGTTGAATGTCATTCATGATTGTCGGAGTTGGTTATTTAAGTTGAGATCTTATTCCCATATATATATGCGTATAAAGTTATTATTATGTTAATATTATTAATATTATTTCGCTTACTCGGTAGTTATTAAAGTTGAGATCTAATTCACATTATTAGTATAACGTTTTTATTATTATTATAATTGTTTCGCTTACTCCGTAGTTATGAAAGTTGAGATCTTATTCAATGACGCTGATAGATTATCTATCAGCGTCAGTTCTTATTTTTTCCTTTCACTTCCATATGAAAGGGAAACAATAAAAAAAGGAAATTTAATTACATTGTGAAATCTTTAAGAAAATTTCATAAATAGTGGATTTCATGAAATTTCTATAAATGTTTAATATAAATTTTTGATTTTTCTACTATATTGTTGATTTAATAAACTGCAGCTTTCAAATCAGTGTTTTAAACCAATTAAATTAATCCACATTTTCAACGTGACAAAACCCAGCCGTCACAAAGCCCACTTTTACCTTGAGACTGTGACTCGTTCTCTAGAACCAAACAGTCACACAATCCCGCGTCTAAATAGATTATCCGCTTCTGGAAAACATTTCTCTAGTCTCATTCTTAGTAATCATTACATCCCTGAACCGAAACATCTCGCCAACAAGATTGGAGAGTCTCTTCTTGAGATTGCTGCAGATTATCCTCTCGCCGACGTCGTTCTCCATTCCTCTGACAACGTTAACGTATCGCGTCTTGATTCATTCATCAATGCTGATCTTTCCACCAGTCCCTACAAGCTTCCGAGATAATTCTTCCGTAGATCCACTTACATTCACACATCCTCATCTAACACCACCTTACTCGGAACTTGTAATGAACACCCCACGCGCATACGAGTGGCTCTCTTCGTTTTCAAATCACCCACCGCATATTATTTCTGGTATTGACTCACCTCGCCCGAATGTCTCCGGCGGGAGTTCATTAGCTTCATTGACCATTTCGGCATCCGCAGTGTCAACGTTACCGTCAGCTTCTGGGCTTGTTAGTGGTACTTTCACAGCTGCCGCTAGAACATCAGGCTCTTCATCTTCATCATAATCTGCAATTTAGATGGCCACAGGGCTGCACTCACGTGCTCTTGACATCATCCACAAATTTACTTCCATACTACTTCAGAGTACAGAATTAACATAACCATCCCATGTTCCCCAGGATTACGTATCATCAACTGTACCGTGTGCAAATGACGAAGAGCCTCTGCAGCTCCTCTATCAGCACTTGCTCGTGCAGGTTCAGTTCTCAAACGTACCTCTTCACAAAGAAAAAGAATGTGGGAGGGACAGGGTACCTTCTGCAGTTGCACAAAGATAGTAATATGAACCCATTTTGTCGGGTTGTGATGTTATTCCTGCAATTTTTGGTTCGGAAATGGGTCGGCCATACTCTAGTTCTGAAATAAGACCACACTCATCGCTTATGGCGCCACAGTCAGCAGATGTACCGAAACCGCTCTCGCAGGCGGCATCTAAGATGAATTTGATGGTGATGGGCAAGAAGAGAAGAGTAATTTGTCAACTTTAATGTCTTTGTTGACGGACCGTTTGTTTGTCAGAAGTTTATTCTTGGAAGTGCGAAGAATTATTTGACGCTGCTGTGTGTGGTGAAATCACTGCTAACAATACTAAAACATAATGCGATTGTAAAGAAGTCAAAATACAGATCTAAATAGAAGGACGGTAGCGAAAAAGTCGATATGGAAGATACATCGGTTGTGGAAATGAAGGATACTAATTCTACAGTGGAGGAACCGTTCCGTCAGATCGTCGTACATGGATTGCGTGATTTGTGGATCAATTGTTAAAACGTTTATCTGATGATTTGAAAAGTCGAGGGAAGAAGGATTCGGAAGGTGGTCATAACACCACACATCCTAGTGGAAGTAGTGGACTTGGTGTATTAGTTCACGTGGTCGTACTATGCAACTGACGAGGACTTCTAGGGCCGTATTAAACGGGGAACAGGTGAAAGTTGGCACTGGAGAATTGTCGTTGATACTCGCATGGTTGAGCACAATGATAGAGGCATTCTTGGTCACTAATTGTTCGGAAGAAGAGGCTGACAAAATAGCGAGGTCAGATAGAACTGGTACAAGTAGCAATGGCAATATGGGTTCAAGAACAGGTAGATCATCTTCTGGAATAATCACAAGTCCGATGACTTGTCGAAGTCCGTCGGGCTTGTCAAGTGGGAATTATAGTGGTGGACGTGTATGGCAACGTGATGTCGTTTCTGAGGACAAATCGTTGGATAAACGTGTGGTTGTGTTTCTTGAACTTCATCTTGGAGCAATTAATCCACTTTTCCGTGCTAATTCTCATTTACTTGAATGTTCGTTCAAGGGTGTGTTGCTTCATGCCCATTCGATCGACTTTGATAACAAGAGGGCTTACTTCCGCAACGTGTTCCGACGAAGAAGTTCTGAAGCATATGCTCTGGCGGTTTATATTCATGTGTGTCGTGATAGAGTGTTTGATGAATCTTATCAACAGCTACGTATGCACACTCCGAATGAAAAGAAAAGATGATTACATGTACAGTTCAGGTTCAGTGTTGAAGAGGGAGTAGATGCTGGTGGTGTGACATGGGAGTGGTATACAATTCTGGTACAACAGGTCTTCGTTCCGAATTATGTATTGTTCACACGCAGTGCGGCAAAAGCGGCGACTTATCAACCGGACAAACGATCATACATTCACCGCGAGCATTAAGAAAACTTTAGGTTTGATGTACGAGTGATCGGAAAGGCGATTCACGACGGACAATTGTTGGGCGCCTATTTCACTAGAAGTTTCTACAAGTAAAGGCTGGGATTGAAACGAACGTATCATGACATTGAAGCACAGAATCCTGAATACTACAAGTAATTGAAATGGATGCTGGGGACTAACATCAATGGAATATTCGAATACACTTTGACGTAGCCGATCTGAAGGCGAACTTTTATTACGCCAGTTATACGGCCAGTTCGTCCCAGATTAATTGTTTCTGGAAATTTGTATCGACAATGGATCATGAAGAGTCGGCAAGATTGGTCATTTTTGTCACTGGTACTAGAAAAGTACCGCTGGAAGGGTTCGTTCAGCTGCAAAGTAGGAAAAACAATGATATTGTAGTCTGCGCATATGTGTTTCGATCAATTGGATCTGCAGGTATATTCTTCTGCTGAAACTCTTGCGGAGAGACTGCCCATTATAATAATAACAATAATGGTATAATAATAATAATAATAATTTATAATAATAATAATAATATTTATTATAACAATAATAATATTTATCATATGGACATCTCTAGTTAGAGGTGTTGAGTTGAGTATAAATACTAGTATTTTTTGTTAACGGGGAAGAATACAGGGAGTTGAAACTGGTACACATTTATTGATTTTCGACATAAAAGAGCTCATGTTGCACAGGTTGACTTTCGGGATGTGCATGGTATGTTCATTTTAAACCAATATCTGTGCAGTGTTTTACCATGTTCATGACCGGAATAATGGGAATGGGGGTATGGGACACCGGGAGGCAATGCAGTATTGATGTACAGCAAGTTAATTCGCGTAGTGACGAAGGGAACGACATGTACGAGATACTGTACATGTGGGAAGGAAAATTGCATGCACAGCAACCATTCGTGCAAAATAAACGTGTATGGATAAGATTGGGCAGGGGAAACAGCATGGGTAGCTGAAAGTAACAAAAAAGTTGGGAGAATAAAAGAACATACTGTGACAACAGAGTTTATTATTTCAAAAATGTGGGTGAGAAGAAGGCAACGGGAATAAATGTGTGAAAGGGTAACCGGCCGCACGGAAAATGGAGTCTAATGACAATGGGAGCGCAATATCATCTTTCCGGAGTGTCATAACAAAGAAGGAAAACGCTAGGAAATGGGTTGTATGAACACGAAAGCAACAGCAAGAACATCTACGCGTAGTATTGAAGCTGCAACGACAGCAGGAGAGAATAATATCAATTCTTGTGAATGACATTGGAACTGGCGATGAAGAGGAAGAAGAGGAAGAAGAACTATCCGATATCGGTAAGAGGGTACGTGGGACGGTGCATGACGTTGCCGATTGGAGGGGACGTTTTTTCACGTTTGGAAGAGATGTATGCACGGAATGGACGTTTAAGCAGATGTTCAGCATAACGAAGGGGTTATTCGAACGGTTTCGACAAAAATTGGTAGTATACCGAACGGAAGTATGGGCGTAAATTGTAGGGATGCAGGAAAAGCAAAGATAAGTACACAGTCGAAAATGCTAACCGCGTTATCAGCTATACGGACAGGTATGTCTAGATCCGTGCGGGGAGAGACAGAGGTGATGGAGTCTGATGAGGTGCGAGTGTATGTGCTTGAGTTATGTTCATTCCTGAAAATGCTGTGTGAGAGATTGTTCCTGAACCGCAGGCCGAATTCAAAAGAGTTGTTCAAAATAGAGAGATATACAGCCGAAACGGATTTTCCGGATGTGCCGGATTTTTAGAATGTGTGAACATATCTGAAAATAGAAGCTCCTGTGCCAATAATGCAGAGCTTCAGAGTGGTGGTAAAAATGATGTAAAGGTTGAAGTATGGTTGGACATGGAAATGTATTGTTGGTCATGGTCAACTGTAAAATCAGAACATAAAGGGGCGGAACATACAATGACTGGATTTGCAGTTATAAGCGATGTATTTCGATCGGATTGTGATCTATGGTATGCTGAAGGTTATGAAATCAGGCCGTCAACCAAGAGAAGTAATCTATTATATTACCCAGTGGGAGGAAATTATGCGATGTGGCCTATTTTCGTGGAAGCTGATTCCAATGATTGCAGTTCGGAAGAGCGTGGCCTTGAGACTGCGAACAACACCGTCCTGAGTGGGATTGTGGACTTTTTCAACTCACTACGCAACATGTACCAGCTTTTGTATTTCTGGCTAAGAAACGGGGATGCTGCAATTTCGTCTAAGGTTAGTAGTGGAGTAATCATTATGCATAACATGATGATTCCGTTGGAAGATAACCGCGACCATGACAGTAATGGAACTAGTGATACGGTCATCACCAAATGTCTAGAGCGTGAGATAGAGAAATGTAGGATTCAAACTTATGATCGGGAACGCAGGCTTGGACGAAGTACGCCGAACAGATTGAAGACAGGTTGGGAAACGTATATCGGAACGGATTCGCGTACGGAGACCTTAAGAAATAAGACGAATAGGTGGTAAATTCAAAAAGAGCTACTATATCACCATAATATGGATTTGTATTCCGGTGGCGTGCCATGTAATCATATGCCGTAGTCGGAAGAAAAACCATTGACGCTTGACAATGATATGACTTTTCGGATGGTAAAGAAAAAATATGGCTAGCAGATTAATTTCGTCATAATTGGGAGTTTGCAAAAAAATAAAATAATATGACACACGAAAATAATTTATCGTTGTGAGCGAAATAATAAAAAAAATCCGAAATCATTTGTTCTATCAAGAAGGGCGACTGGCCAATACGGAGTTTAGCAATTACGAAACCATCTTTGATCAACAACTACTTTGAACAACGACTCGTCGACACAACCGTTTACAAAACGGAATAACAAGTAATGTATCAACGGAGTTGGGAGGTGAAGGATAGTCACGCGAGCAATCGAGCATTTTCATACAATCGATATGAAAAAAACGAATCGGAAATACTGACTGATGGCACGTTGGCACGGATCAGAAACAAGAAGGGTACGTATTGAATGGGCTTTGCTCGGTTATGAAAGCGCAGTTATGGCGAAGATTTTGAAGAAATAGAAACATAATCATCTAACTTTGAATTACATTTCCTTACTGTACATATCATCTACAGCGGACAGGTCGGAGTGATCTTACGTCAAACGTTAGTGAGAATCCGATAGACGGTTTTGGGACAAATCGAAAACTTGACGAAGCCGGAATGCAACCATTACCACCAATCCCACGTATCCGTGGGAGAGAAACGGAGAAACAAGACGAACTACTACACCAGAACATAATATTGAGATAGTATTGGTGGCTGCTGAGTACGCTCCAGAATATAAAAGGAAGGATCCCTTGGAATCAACCATTACAAGTCCGTTTCGGAGTATTCTGAGCAGATCAGCCCATTTTCCCATTCCAACCTCATCAATAAACCCCGGTCTAAAAGAAGTGGTGATGGTAGAAGAACAAGACCACCGTACTCGGTAAATGAGTATATTGAAGTATGTCAAGCAAGTGAACCTTTTGATGGGCTTCGTTACAGAAACATGATGGACGATCTGAACGGAAACTCAACCTCATGGAAGTCGTCTAGGCAGGTCAACTGGGGAAAGTGATGGATGTATACAGGAGCTGATGTACTTCATTTCATAGCGAGACAACCGTGCGATACATTATGGGTACGCTGTCCTGAGGATGTTAACTATCAAATACGCGCAGTGAACTTATGCGCTGCTATGAGAAGAGAAACAATGGCGTGTAGAACATTTGTGGATGTCCCCAGTATACTTCTAAGACCACCAACAGATTGGTACATGTTTGGCAAAAACCGTACTGGTCTGAGGATGCTGCCTTTGAAACAAGAATGAGGCTTGCTGGAATTAGATCAGCAGCGGCAACTGGGCGAAGTGTGTCACAGAGGAATGTCGTACCAATTATGTTGGGTTGGCATAAAGTTGGTGCTTTTGGGTTGAGTTTTACCGACCGGTCGAACTTCTTCATGACGGTTCCTTTTTCCATTGGTATACTGTAACATTCACCACTGATTTCAGCTTCGTCTCCTCTCCTACCGGCACATTACTTTTATCAGTACAAATACGGGACGGATCTGTATGGTCATCTCTTTGAGCAGGTTGTAAGAAAGGGGGCAGTGGAACTATTCATAGCAAGCTTCATATGCTTCTGTCGGTACAGAATAGATGTTAGAAAATACACAGATCCTACACTAAACGCGAGTGGAGAGTATGGGATTATGACACTATTACCCCCAGAGTTGATAGAGATGTGTACGGACCGTTATCTGGTGGAACTGTTTTACGGATCTGAGTACAACCTAAAGAAGATTCTGCTTTCAATTCGCCGTTCGGAAGAAATTGATTGGTTCAGTATTACACAGAACCTGTTTTATCAGTCTGTGTATTACAATTAGGATGAAGGAACGATCCATGGTTTACCGAAAGCGGAAGAAAGAGAATTTAACACGTCTTTGGAAACATTGAATTATTGGAAGGTCCGTGTTTTCCCGAAGGTAGACATACCAATGAGGAATATCCGTGCGGCGAGTATGAACGATTGTGCCGATATCGTTCAAGAGTTAATAGTGGAAATGTGTCACAGGCAGAGAACAATAACTTGTAATGATCCCGAACGGATGGATGGTGATGATGTTGACATCATTGATGAGGAGGTTTGGGACAACGTAGTGAACAATGTTGATGGATGGTACGGTAAAATAGTTTACGTGTTACAGCCAATAATTCAAGAAACAGACTTCCAATTACCGAGTACGGTTGATGGTTTTTTCAATCAAATAAGACTGTGGGTTGGAACTGAAGTTGGATCTAGAACGAATGATGCCTAAATGAAACAACTGCAGGATCTTGTCTCAGATTTAACGAGGAAAAATGCAGACTTGATTCAGAATGTTAATGTATCATCAGCCAAAATTACGAATCTGGAACAGGACATGAACCGATTGACGGAAGAATTAGCAACATCTAGGACGAATGAAGCGGAACATAATGCTCAACACATACAACAACATGTATTATTGGATATGTACAGAGGATCGTTGAGAGAAATGCATATATTAATACTACGTGCCCGGGAAGTCACCGCCACCTTCATGACTTCCGTTAACAGAGACATGAATGACGCTTTTGA
>JAULBU010065313.1:0-11088 GCA_032358235.1 Odonthalia washingtoniensis
AAGGTCTACAAAAATATGGAAAATCGTTTATGCTTTGTATTGAGAGAAGAAGGTGGTCATTTCGAACATCTACTAAATTAAAAAAACTTATGGATATTATCAAAAATATGCACCATCAATCCCCCTAAATGAATTATTATTGTCCTGATGATAGCTTGAAACCTTCGGCTTTTTTTATCAACACCCTGTACAACAAGATAAAGCTGTGGACGAAGTAGAAAATGATGATGACGGATTTGATGTAGATAAAATATTGGAAAATTTTAAAATATGTGCTAATGAAGCAGATGACAGAGTTATGGAAGAAGAATCTGTAAAAGTAACAAAGGAATCAGAAACTTAGAAAAACAAAGAAAAAGTTGAAGATGCTACGAAAAATAAAAATGTTGATGATGATGGTGCAGGTGCGGGTGCGGGTGAAGCTGATGATGATGGTATTATGAAAGATGTATATTTTGAAAAGAGGCTGGATGGATGTAAATTAAATAAAGGTTTATATTGATGAGGTACATTTCCAGTACATGAAATGATAGATGGTAATAAGAATGAAGATGACGATAATGACAGTAATGGCGGTAAGTGTGGGAAAGATGATGATAAATATGATGAGGGAAGAGGCGCAGGACTTGGAAATGACAATGTTTTTATACTGTGTCATTGAAACATTATATATATATATATATATATATATATACATACAATTATGTATTGAAAAATTTGGTTAATATATATGCACACATACTGTGATATGGTGCCTTTGTTGATAGAAAGTCGTTCTATTATTACTTGAACTTGACGTGTTGGTTCATCACCACTCCAATATTGTATGCGTGCTGCGAATATTGAGCCACTAGATCATGGTGGTATTGACAACAACAACAATATATATTACATGAAAACACATGCTGGGATGTACGTAATTGCTTGGTGACAACAATTTCAATTTTTCATTACATTAACTTGTAATTTATAACAACAAGTAATGATTTTTTTAATCAATTGATTCTTCCTCGTCCATGTATGTGATTTTTTATGTAATTCCGGTCAATGGGATACTGGATATTTCAATTAACGATCCTATCGGATGACGTGTTTTTACAAAAATAATTTCTCATGATAAAATCAATCACCTGTCTGTGCATACGGAATAGTATCCCTGAAGTAGAAAAAATATACTTGATTTTTAAGAGATGCTACAGGTACTACATCTACACCACCATTTTCTATGCAGTGGGTATCATAAGCAGTGCCTACCGAAAGGAATTATTACATAACATCAAGTCCTACGTTTATTTATATCGATGACTGCCAAAACAACAAATTCAATTTACAACAACCGTTATTGGATAACAAACATTACAGAATAGTGTATAAATCCGGTGGGAATAAACAGTTCCAATACAAAGGCAGAGATGTGGCTGTTTCTTGGTTCCCCTGTCCAATTCCGTGTTGGACTAGAAGTGCAGTATTACTCTCCACAGCAACAGTCATGTAGTTCTGAAGCATATGTGTGACATTTGAAGCTATTTCACGCCTACACAGAACTAATATGTGCATAGATTCCAGAGCAGTCCTATACGTTTGCAATAAGGAATTGGTCTGGTTATATTTCTCTCGTCGTTCTGGTTCGGTTTCTATTGACGCTGATAATTCTTCCGCTAATTGGGTAATCTCCAACTTGGAATGGCTGTTATTTTCTATTTTCACGTTGAGAGACTTCTTTACTGGGCCTTCTTTACGTTCAAACTCCTTGTTGCGGTCTTGTAACTGTTTCTTTTTCTCATCGTTTCGATTATAGCATTAATATTGAACGATCCTCTCTCTGAGTTGGTTGAAAGATCCATCTAAATCGTTTGGAAATCTGAAAGTCGGACCATGTAGGACTGACTGGATTT
The DNA here is from genome assembly GCA_032358235.1 of Odonthalia washingtoniensis. Classification (NCBI taxonomy): domain Eukaryota; phylum Rhodophyta; class Florideophyceae; order Ceramiales; family Rhodomelaceae; genus Odonthalia; species Odonthalia washingtoniensis. The sequence continues at coordinate 1,896 of JAULBU010065313.1, forward strand.
ACCATCACGGATTTCCGAGTTGATAGTAACAATGCTGTGACACCGATTAAGTCATAAACGATTCAGAAACCAATCAAGAATCACCACCAATATCTTTCACATACAGTCTCTGTGATTTTATTTTCTTCTTTCTGCTGTACAGTGAAATGACCTTTCCATTCCAATAATCACCACAGCATGGCTCATATTGCACGCAACCCACATCGTTTCGGTACTCCCCCTGCTTATTATTCCGGTCGGTGCCATGTACACTCTTCTTGACCTCATTGGTCACAACGTTCAGTAACGTACATGTCATGTATTTGATCCAGTGCATATGTTGGCTATTTTAATAATATAAATGAGTCCTTCAATGAAACATTTCGTCCACGTGTACAAGTTTCAACGTATTTATTTACCCTTGTTTACAAATTATAGAAATATTCTTTTCGAGTTCATCTACTCTAACTAGATATACCCTACGATTGCAGTGAGTAGTTATGAAAACATTATTGTTCTTTCTAACTACATTGACATCAATGAAAATTCACAATCAGTTACACGCAAGAACGTGTGATGAGAAAACTAGTAAGGCCCTTCCACTGTATAAATGTATTTTAGTAATATACTGTCTGATTTAGCTCGTCGTCCGCTTAAAGAAGCAAGAAGCAGCGTGGGTACCCGCAGAGTGTATTTATGGCGCTTGGAATCCAGGAAAGGGGGGCACGATCAATAAACGGATAGAAAGATTTATCAAAACAACGTGAGACTTTTTTCAAATCTTTTTTACGCAAATTCCAACTGATTAAAAGTCTAGGTGAACTCTGTCAAGAACAAGCCACAAAAGTATGACTATCATAAGCAACATTGAATATTAGGAGAAACAACCGTGGGTAAAGTGCCTTCGTAATTACGAGCTCGGAGAAGATTTCGGTATGTGGAAGCCCAACTTCTACCAACAGATGTTACAGAAGAAGCTCCTCTTTTACTTCTCTCATGAAGGCAAATATAAATTGATAACAGTTTAATCAGAACTCAAGGCTGCCCTAGAGAAAGAAGAAAAGACAGATATTTAACAATTGTGACTACTAGAAAAAGAGAATGAAGATAAACTACTATCACAAACCTATTTCATTCGTTGTCTCACACCATCAATCGTACACGCCCTAGAGGCAATTCAAAATACGGAAAGTGAAAAACGTTTATGGGAAGCATTAATTAATCAATAGAAATCAAATCCCAAACACATGTTTAGGCAAATAGATCAACAAATCTTTACAATTAAGATGCAAACAACGGAATGTCTCACTTCCTGCCAAAGTAGAGTGAAAAAGCTGACCCATAAACTGAATGCCACGGAATACGCCATTCCAGAATCTTACAGATGGGGAATACTCACCAACAGCCTGTTGAGTGTATAGCGTAGTGATGATAAATGTCTCATTTGAAATTTCCCGTTACTAAGCTCGTAGAACTTGCGTGTGAGGATATGGGTGATGCTTTTATTCTTCTGGAACGTCAACAGAAAACTAATTTACTCTCTGCAACTCTATAAACTGTACAAGAGAGGGTAAGAAAGGAGTTGGAAAAAGGATTTAAAATTAGTTGTCGTTTGTGCCAAAAAATGGGCCACATGAAGCAAGAATGCCATAGAAAAGAGACTGGCAACTCCAACATATTTTAAAAAGCCAAGGCAAATGTCGCACAAGAGGAATACAACTAGTTTGCCTTTTTGGTAGACGATGAATTACTTCCTATGAATAAAGGATATGAAGCGAAGAATAAGACAAAACATGAAAACTGGACAGTAGATTCAGGTTCCACTCATCATTACACAAATAACTGAACACACCTTCATTCAAGTCAGAGGGTCTCAAAAGGATTGGTATCAACAGCAGTGTCCGGAAACCTGGATACAACAGAAAGGGACTGAAAAAGAAGTATGGTAGCGTAGAGCTTGTGACAAAAATAGGACGAAGTCTCTTATCGGTGGGGCAACAAATGAACGATCCAAACATGAGCCTTGATTTTACGGGTAAACGCTGCATCATCTCCCGCATTAATCAAATTATTGCACAAGGATACAAAGAAACTGAAAATCTATGTCGCAGTGCAGTAAAGATTGTCAGTTTCTTTGTATCCTTGTGCAATACTTCCTCGTTTTTAAACTCATTTGTGGCACAAATGAGTGTGGAAACAAGGAAGTCCTAAATGTATAATATACTCAGACGGCCGAATACTCCAATTCATCACAAAAAGATGAAGCAGAAGACGAGAATGCGATGCGAAGCACACGGCTGAAATAGAACAGGAGACTGGACCATCTATCCTCTAGTGGTCTCAAGCATCTTCCCATAGTAGGACTTCTGCTGTTCACAGAACAAAAATTAAACAAGCCTCTCAATTGCGTGAGATGTGTATAGGGTAAAACTCACACAAATGGATACAAGAAAAGACTCAAAAACCCTAAGGTGTGTACCAAACGAGCAGGAGAATTGATATGCTTTGATACATGCTGACCATTCTCCGTCCAGGACATAAAAGACGAATTATATTTTGAAATCTACATTGATGATTATTCTCGACTAACAGTGAATTTTTTTATGAAAGAACAATCAGAACCGATGAGTAACATAAGTAGCTACGTAGCCTTCATGGATAATAAATTATATGGAATACACACTATAAGGACAGATCAGGGAATGGAGTACAGCTACGAGGAAATAAAAACCTACCTGAGAGTCGATGAAATCGTACATGTGTTAACTGGAAGAGATGCCCATGTGCAGATGAATGTCGCAGAACGCATGAATCGGACTCTCACCAAAAGTGGCTAGAACAATGCTTCTGGATGAGCGAATTCCTAAATATTGGTGAAGTTACGCAACCATGTATTCAATCATGATGAGAAACAGATGCACGAATGTAACTTTTGAGAATAAGAAAATTGCGTTTCACCGTTACATTAATAAAAACGCAGAATTTGAGGTTTCCAAACCTTTCTGTTGCAGCACAATCATCTATATAGCTCTTCACAGCACAACGAAGTTAGATGTGACAGCTGAGAGGCGCACTTCAATTGCGATATCAGAGAGTACTTTGTGTTCCATGGTTTATCGTCACTAGACTAAGAGCATTTTAAAGCAAGAGATTTCACTTTCATAGAAGATGAAAATGAGCAATTGCCGTGGATTTAAACCACATAGATTAACATGGATAACTCTGTTGGCAATTAAACAACGAGAAACACCAATTAATATAACGTAAAAGGACAAAAACCCAAGTTGAAAAATGCGTTTTCGGAACATCATGCATCAAATTATGATGTCGATTTCAGCACAACAAATGGAAAAAGAGCAGAGAGAGTCTAGGAATCCATGAGAGTCGAGAAACAAGAGGGAAAAAATAGTAATAGCAGAAATTTCTCGGAACGCAGGTACAGATGTCCGTGACAAAGTCACTATAGAACTGGATGATTAACTTCACGACGGAATAATGTGCTAGCAAGGCATAACATGATAATTGATAAAATAATTGATAAACCAAATCCCGAAACTAACCAAAAGACTAACAATGACGTGCATACATTCATCAACAAGGTTGACACCATAAATGTCCCTGAAGTCAAATTACAGAAAAATGGGATAGGCAGGCCGAAATGTTCAAATGAGGGAAGCAAAACTCCAAAGGAGTTGATACAAAAATCATTACCAGCACCAAATGTGAGCGACACGGTCGCAATTAAATCTTCAAGTGACGCAGAACAATTACGCCAAATAATTGAGCAATCCCAGTCAGACATTGACATAGAAGGGGATATAACCATGAAGGAATACGCTTTAAAAGCAGATGAAATCAATAATGAAATCAAAAAACCAATAACGTTTAAAGAAGCGATTTTAATAGCGCGAGCAGATGTTTGGAAGCAAGAATGTGATGAAGGATTAGAATCATTCAAACGACTTGGAATGTATGAGTCAGTGGAGAGGCCATAAGACTGCGAGCACATCGACACGCGTCTGGTGTTTAGAAAAAAATAAGATGAATTTTGAAATGTCTAGAAATTCAAAGCCCGCTGGGTTCCTGACGGTTATATGCAAATTCGAGGAATCTATCATGACCTTACATATGCCCCGGTGTCGCGAATGTCGACATTACGAATGATACTATCGCTTGCTCTGACGTTGAAGCTGAAGCTGCACCAAATGGATAGTAGTACGTCGTTCTTGAATACCGTACTCAAAGATGACATCATATTTCTAAACCCACCAAGGTATGAAGCTTAGTAAAAATTGGAAAATCCTTACTATAAATTGAAGCATTATACGGCCTCAAACACGACTCGAGGATGTAGAATCTCACTTTGAACGCCTTCTTGGAAAGTAGCTGTGGAATGACGCCCTATTATGCGGACTCCTTGAACTTGAATGTGATAATTATTGAAAAGAGAGTAATGAAGATAAACATGAATATGAACATGAAAAAGATTTAGCAGAGGGTAATGAAGATGAAGTGAAAAGGAAAGAAACATTCTTAATCATGGATGGAGGTTATTCTGTGGCTCCCAAAATGTACGAATTGTTTTCAAATCTATTTATATGATTCATGAAAAAGGAAAAATCTATGAATTAAATGATAATAACTTTCTGTCTATCAATAACAGTTTGTAAAATAACTACTAATACTAAAAATACAATATCAAAACATTGAGTGTATGCAATTACTGCACGTTAATTAATGTATATAAATAAAATGATATTATTGGACACATTCATGAACATAGGATGAAGAGGCTGTTATTTCTCATCACTATGATCTTTCTGTGGATGTACTGCTTCGTCAGATATTACCGGATAAAGAATTGGTTTGGAATGCTACGAACGACACCAACTGATCTACGATGGGTTCCGAAATGTTACACATAAATATACATTTAATGATTTGGAACAAACATTTGAGTTCGTACCTATACCTCGTGGGATCGACTCTCCGAAAAGTGCGCACCAACGTTGAATCCCAGTACCTATCGGCAAATGTGTACCAGTACCCTGACGAAGTCTATTTCCGTCTGATCTGTTGAAGAATTGATTCTGTTTCCCTTCCTTGTTTTTGAAGATCCATTGACCTATGTACTTCCTCACTTTCTAACGTACCATTTCCAATTTCTTGACCTACAAATAAGCTTACTCCATTTTCTTCTGAGTGAACAGGAACTTCTTGCTCAATATCTCCACCACCGTCATCGCTATTGTTTGATACGTCATTGTTCCTCTCATTTAAATCAGAGCAGTTCAACTCATCGGCGTAGTTCAGAAAAACACTAGACACATCAGAAATCCAATCCGAAAATGACATCAAATCATTGCATCGAAGTCAAAACTTGTCTAACGATTGAGACGCATTTCCATCTCTACTTTCCTCAGATACTTTCCATATCCGATAAGATGTGAAAGCTTTTCAGACTAAACTATTCAGGATTTGAGCAGAAAATTTAGCTTGCCATCTCAGACTGCTTGTTGATGACCGCATAATCGCCCCGTATGCAGTTGATCCATGAACACCACACTTGGGACGGGAATATACAACCTTACTTCTATGTCTCACTTGATGCGCGAAAGTGATAGGTTCATTCTGATGAACAAAATCATTATTTGTTCACCAGAACGGAATATGTGATTCGATCAATATTTCCCTTTGTTTTGTTATATACACTGGTACGTACAGCGGTGTTATATTTGCCTATTGAACACACCATCCTGAAACTCTGTGTAACGAATCTCTATCCAGTTTAATTATACCATTAGAGGCATAGATTGCCGTTGAAAAAATAATTCCAATCTCACCTGCAAATATTTAAACACAGAAATTGAATTGTGATACTATCATTGGACAAACCATTTGTAGAGTGTGGTCAAGTAGTGTTTCGTTTGTTGCTAATGGAGGTGAAGATAGATTGATAAAATAAGAGCTACTGTTTACATGTCTCATCAATGAAGAGAATTAACCATCCGATACTCTAGTTTTGAACTCAAAAGAGGCATGATACAACTCAGTATTGCCCACCTGCAATGTGTTATGACCAGAAGTGTAATTATGATATTGGTTCATTGTGTTCAAGGTGATCAATTATTCCTATACTGTCTGGAGACAACCAATATCAGGTAATCCAAAGCTCACAAAAATCCCACAGTTAAATTCATGACTAACCCATGGCATTCTCCTAACTATCTCAATTATGGCATCTTCAATTCTCGTTCTTCTCATCATTCGTTCCGTACTTGGTGATATTACAAATCAGGAGTTTCACAAATTTTCCATCCACGCTTCTTTATTTAGAACCTCGCTCTGATATTTTACTAACTGCAGTTCATTACATAACATGGCGTCCCTTTCCACCACACTGGCCGCGATTGTACCATTAATTCGAAACCTTCACAAAGTAAACCAGTCTACATATATTTGACCATTTTTCAAAGATTTACAACCTTTCTTTAAAACAGTCTCAAGATTGTTGTAGTCCTTCAAGAATCTATCGCCATGCGATGGATGATGAGTTTCTAAAAATAACAAAAATCTTTGCGCCCCTGTGTCACTCCATATACCCATATATTCATGAAACTATTAAAATCAGGAGCGTCTGTGTTTCCCGAAATGAATGCAAACATTCAAATGACGTAGTCTTTTTGCGGAGTAAATATTTACTAAACGATGTGAATTTTGCGAGTCCGTGTAGGTTACATAACAAAAAACTACACTGTTTGAATTGTTACGGGTGGAAACTGGAATAAATATCTACACTATTCGAAGATGAATTATATGGGCCATTAACTGTTGTGTCCACGTACTGTATTTTTATGTATGAGGCGTAAAAATGTACTTACAGACCGTGGAAAATAAATGGAATAAACACAACAAGGCACCTCTCATTCTTTGGAAAAGTGTACGGATGCAATATTGAAAACATTTTTCAAAAACCGGGCATTGATTTGTATGTATACTGCAAAAGAAGTAAACATCGTGTAAGAGAGAGTAAACGAATCCTTCATAAAATGTTTCGAAAATAGTAGTTTAAAATGGAAGTCATATTGACTGCGTAGTTCATATGTTTAATGTAATACAGTAGGTGCAAACCAATTTTCCATCCATTTACTGCATTGAATCGTGAATGGTGAATCCAAAATATTATTCATTCCACGAAAGGAAAAGTGGAAGGTACTACGGTTTGTGATGTATATATGTGTGATATGTTTAAATAATATGATGGTATACGCAGTAGCTATAATAGCTATATAGAATATTGTAAATATGGATTTCAATACATGTATACCAATTAGAGTATACATGTGATATTTAATTTTAATAATAATGGGCTCATACCATATGTCGTTCTTTTCTTTTTTCTGACATTTTTCAATTTCATATGATATGATCAGTGATTATATTATAAGAAATAAAAAGATGTCAGGAAAAGAGAAAAGGATGGAATAACAAAGAATGGTACTAATACGAAATGTGATCAAAATGAAAAAGTAAAATAAAGTAAAAACAATATATTTAGAAAAGATAGGCATTCCTTATAACCCAAATGTTTCCAGCTATTAAGCTGGAAACATTTTGGTTATTCACAGTATTTTCAACTGTAATATCATTCCATCACTGCTACGAGATGTATCATGTTGATCTTCTGAAATAGGGAAAACCCATATAGTAAAATCATTATTTAAAAAAAAGTTAGTACTTTGTATATCAATAAACATATTGAGAATGTGGATATAATAGAAGAAACATAGAATAAAACGTAACAAACCTGTTAGCAGAACCAGAAATAAACTAATAGAAAGATTTAACTATAGGGGAAGTTTCTGTCACGTGTAGCCCATCAGTAAGGTTCTCACAACCACGGAATACACCACATTTACGTCGGTTAACATAACTGGGAATTAAGGTAGTGAAAAATTCTTATGCTGTCAAAAATGAAAATTTCACAAAGTATTATACTGCATCTGAAAAATATATCGTATGTACGAATTTTATTCCAGATTGAACAAATTGTATCTGGTAGTGATTTACATCATAGGGCATAACATTTTCATATATTCAGCTAGCTCCTGTTTCGATATATTTAGACCTGTGCACAGGAAAATTAAACGCAAGCATATTGTTCTATTAGGTATGCTTCTGATGGCAGAAGATATTTGCAGAAATCGTTTCCGGCTACTAGTGAAAATTGTGATACCCCTACAACGACATCAAATGTACTTGAAATTTAAACTGACAAAATTAAGTCTGGTGTATTGAACATGTCTTAAGCGGTGTGTTTGTGCATGTTAGAATGTATAGTAGGATGAAAGAAAGATGAAGAAGTGACCAATATCATCCGAGACGATGACTTTGATGCAACATTATTTTCAAAGGCAGTTGCATGTATGTAACAGTGTAAGAATGCAACGGCCGAAATTGTGAGACAATGTCGGGAAAATAAATGAATTGTTGAGTGAAATCTGCGAAAATAGTGCTGTGGTCATTTGAAGAAGTGTGTACTCGTATTTTGTCCTTCCCCAAATCCTGTTTTCATTTCTAAGTGTTTTGAGAGAAAAAGAAATATATAACTTTTGGAAACATTGATGAGAAACCAGAAGCCTATTATTAACTTTGAATGTTACTAATAGTTTTCTGGTTTTAATAAGTTTTATAAACTTAAACGTTGTTAATTGCGTACAGTTTAAGAAAAAAAGTTCTCATTTGTAGTATAATGTATCGAACTGTGCTTGAGAGTCTCAGAAATAAACCTTTCCTGTCTGTACTAATTCCTAAAGATTCTTTGGGTTGCTTCTATATGTACTTGCATTAAATACGGATATGGCAAGTGCTTCTACATTCGTTCAATACACACACCAGTAATTTATATGCTATACAGATTTTTTGTAGCACCATTTGGTACCCATGTTTTTATAGATCCATTTCCCTCATTACCGTGGAACCGTTGAACAATGGTTTTACCAACAAATAAGATAGGTATATTGTACCTATTCGACTCTGTTGTTGTTTTTACAAATTGGCAAACAGTACCGCAAAGGACAATTCTTAGCGTACTACAGACTTACCTGGATCCCTCCTACCACCCCCTTGCATCTGCATTTTTCCCTAGTCATCTTACAGGAGCGTTTTGTGAAATTTCTCCTCCATACTAGCCATCAGCTCTAAGTGCATGGGA
>JAULBU010065324.1:0-11088 GCA_032358235.1 Odonthalia washingtoniensis
TACTAAGACAGAAATATGAAGGATACCCTTCAGTTCCGTTACATGAAATTATGACAGAGACTGGTTTATGTGAAAAGGATTTAATTGATACGTTGAAATTGTTAAAACTTACTCATATGTTTAAAGGTGAATATTCAGCAGATGCTACAGCGAAATTATTGAGTGCTGCTGAAACTAAGATATCTGCACCAACTTTACCAGTTGGCGATGAGTTTTTTCAGGGGACATGGGCGAAAAAAAATGAAACGGCTGATGATAATTCAGTTATCCCTTCAAACAGGGCTTTAACACCCAGGCCAGGTAAAGATGCAAAAGGACGTGGAGCTTGCGGAAATGGATCAAAAGGAAAATTGGCCGTAGTAACGCCACGGCAGGTGACGGGTGTGGCGAATATGACACGAAATACAAATGGGAGTAATGGAGCTACTGGTGGAGCAAAAGGCAATGGTGCTAAAGGAGGTGGTGGAAAAGTACCGAAGACACCTGCATCATCTTCAACGAAAAATAAAAGAAGTCATAAAAAACAAAATGGAAAAGTTTCATCAGATACGGGGAAAGCGGGATCAAAAGGTAAGGATATTCAAAATCACAACGTTCGTGATGAGTCAGGAAGATACGTACCAGCTTGTTTTACACCACAGCTTAACTCTTTAATATATGAATTTATTAGAAAACATACTGCTAGAGCTTGTGTAGCTAGAACTGTAGCCTATGGTGCTTTATCTGCTGATGAATGGGAAGAATTTTCAAAATCAATGAATGTACCTGTTTCAAAAGTAAAAAGTAAAGTTCGTGAATTTGCACGAATGGAATTATCGGGGAAAAAACTGCCATCAAATGATGTTACGATTAATGGTGTTGCTGTTCATAAATTTGGTCGTAAGTCAATTAGTGATGGTGGTAATGATGGTGATGGTGATAGTGATGGTGATGGTGATGGTGATGGTGATGGTGGTGGTGGTGATGATGATGGTGGTGGTGGTGGTGGTAGTAGTAGTAGCAGTAGTAGTAGTAGTAGTGGTGGTGGTGGTGGTGGTGGTGGTGGTGGTGGTGGTGGTGGTGGTGGTGGTGGTGGTGGTGGTGATGGTGGTGGTTCATCACGGCCATGGAATGCAATTAAGTCGCAACGGAATGGTGGGGGTGTAAAGAGAGCGATAATTGAAGAAGAAGTGAAGAAGGAAAGAAATGAATGCGTTGATGATGATGATGATTATCGAAATAGAAATAGTCATCATCGTGGTCGTGATGGTGGTATCAGGATTGATTTGAATAACGGTATGTTTACTTTGAATGATAGTGATGATTTTGAAGATGTTGGTAATGGGTTGATTGACTACCATCATGTTACTGACTACGACGATGACGACGACGACGATGACGACGACGACGATGACGACGATGACGACGACGATGACGACGACGATGATGATGATGACGATGATGATGATGTCATTCATGGGAGAGGGAAAAGGAAATCTAAGAAAAAATCGTACGCAGCATCCGCATCTGTTCAATTCGTCGAAGTAGGTTTAGGTCGTCAGCAACATCCAAACGGAATGACAGAAGTGGAAAGAAATGATGTCGTCATCATCGATTAGACCATGGTTGTATATACTTCAATTTTTAAAAAACGTTTTTGTTTTCATCCTTTCATTCACACTTTTCATCAATGGAATAGCTATCATTTGAAGACATCAGTGTGTCCTTTCTTTTGGTTGAAGATTTCTGTACTTCCTGTCGTTATCATTTTCTCTACCTACATGGAATTTTTGTCAGACTAAAACACCCTTGTGTGCATCATTACGTTTTTCTTCAGGTTACATCTTCTTTCAACTATGCATATGTTCGTCTGTACTTCTTTAGATATTTTTAATCATTTTTTTCTCAATATGTTACGTTGTTTTCATGCCACAACATGGTCGAGACTGGATGGTAGTTGTGAAAACTAGTTGCTTCTATCATCCTGAATCCCGACGGATTTGTATGTATTCTACGGAGTTATCATATACGGATGGAAATATTTACATCCGGTGATTAACTGCGTATTATACAGATGACTGAATGACTTTCTGGTTATTCAAGTCATGAATGTGAAAGCAAGTTTCCTTGTTTATAGGTGTTGCACATTTTGTTTTATTTTTTAGTAATCATTTTTGTGGTGGTCTTGCGCACTGGTGCGTTTGAACTACTTCTGTGAATACGTAGATGGATTAGTAATTAAAACTAATTCGCTAACTGTGGCTATTTCATTAAAAAAAACAACTCGACTTTTCACGAGGATTAATTCCTCTGTTATGTTTTTGTTGATACTTCCCGTGGGAATGCATTAGTACAACATGGTTTGCGCAAGGACAATCAACAGTCAGTTGTAAATTTTACTTTAGCTGAGACTCCATCTGACACTGAGTTCCGATCAATGACAAGCAAATTGGCTGTTGCTAGGCGGTTGTAAGAGGGGAAAGGGGGAAAGGCTAATTTCACAAAACATCGGGAACAATTAGGCAATTCGAATTGTATCAATGTCAACAGAACAAATGAATAGAATGAGGCGAATGGAAAATAGCACTGGTAATGTAATGTGATAACAGAAAGACTGAAAATTGTCCTTAACGCTATAAGTTTACTTGTCGGAAGAGTTGGGGCCGCGTTTCTTGCCGGGTCCGACGACGGCATTAATGTAACGGCGATTGTACTTGAGACGCATAGCAGCACGCCCTCTAGGCTTCTTCGGCTTTTCTTGAGCGGCAACCTTCGGTGTTTGACCACGCACTTTACCAGCACGGGCTAGAGACCCATGGACCTTTCCTGTATATCGTTCAAATTCAAAAAAGGGTACATTAGTTAGTTCTCTCTATCACGATTGATCAATGACATTCGCAGATTCGATAGCAACTTGGTTGGTTTGTAGACGGAAATGAAGAATCCATAACGCACCCATTGTGTGAGTATTTACTGCTTAGAAAACTGTGATGCTTTGAATTGGCAGTGGTTTGATGGGTTTTTCGAGAAGAGTTGCAGATTGAAGACGTTAGTTCTCAGTGCTGGTGGTACAGTAAAGATGATGGGGGTGCGGTGCGCACGTTCGGCGTTGCTGGGGTTTGTGATAGTCGAAACAATTGGGAAGCGACGGACGTTGGCTTGTTGGGTCGATCTATACATGTGGCAAATCAACCGAAGACACTTGGCATTTGATGGTTGGACACCGATCAAAGCTTAATTAAATTAACCAAAATGTTTGGTTACTGTGCTGCTACAGTACCCAACCAACACTGTTATGTTTACAGTCACAGTGAAATAATTATTTTCACTGTGACTGTAAATTGACTTTACCAAACTAACCGCCCGGTCTACTAATGGGCGTGAAGCCCTATTTTGAGTCTCTCATCCAAGTTACGCAATGGTTGGTTATCATCGTCTACCTAAAACTCTTCGTTTAGAACTCATTTTAACTTAAAAATGAGTTCTAAACGAACCGATATCACAACTCTTTCAACCATCACCTTCCTAACGTTCTACTGGGCGTACTCTTTTCTCCACAACGCAATCTTATCACAATTGAAGGAAACATCGACGTGATAGCGACGCATACTTCCGCATGACGGTATCAGTCGTGAAGAACATTGCTTTACTCTTACTGTTTCTTCATGGAAACGTTGCCGTGGTTATTGTCACGTGTTGATTGCATATTTTATTCAATTACGTAACGTTTTCAAACATTTCAAACAAGGCATTTGATCAACAACAGAGCGTCGAAATTATCAACAAACCGAAAAGTAGCTCATGGAACGACCCTGTGAAAACAGCCTCGGTGATAAGCCAACCCGCTCTTCAGTTCACAAAATCAGCTTGCATGACTCAACTGCCAATTTTCACCTTTTTCTTGCTCAAGCTATCAACAGTTGATTGACTCATGCAACAACACAATGGGACCTGAGGACCTTGTGCCCTCCTCCCTCGTTTTCGGCAACCTTCCAAGACCAACCAGTGTCATTGTACCTTCAGCCTTAGCTTCTCGTGACAGAACTCCAAAATGTTCCAACCAGGCGACTCTCCCTCGAACATAAATAAATAGGCTTCCCACATGGCTCGTCTTCTCGTTCAAAGTGCGCTTCGCCACCATACGCCACCTGCAACCGACTGAACGTATGCCCCGGGCGACCTTGTTCTCGTTTGGATAGAGAAGATCGTTAAAACCGACATCGCTGATATATGGGGCATCTCAATGTAATGTCATTTAATCGCAAAAAGGAAGTGGTCTTCATTCCAAGACAAACGCAACCAGTCCCCAAATCACTTCAACACCGTACAAATAAAGCCTTTCTTCAATCTTCACCACTGTCGACTCATTTTATGCAACAACTCCACGACTTTTTCAGTTACAACACAACTCCTCCCACGCTCTGGTCCCCGTTGCTTCTCACTGGACAAGCGATATTCACCCAATCCTATATGCATTCTGCCCTTACCTCTTGCTTGCGACCTTTATTTTGACGCAGCTATTCCCGTTTCTGGAATTAAGAACCTGTCCAGTGACTAAAGCAACTACTTCCCCCGTTTTATGGCTTATGTGAATCCGGCTACTTGTTGTATCACATGCTTATCACATACCACAAAAAATGACTTCAAGGTGCAACAATTATTATCATCTCCTTTCCGCTACCTCCTATATCATCATATTATCATTTGCATCTCTGGTACGTATGTAGACTACTTACTTAGCGCGCTGGTGTCAGTGTTGGACATGATTTGCAAAGGCTGTAAAACTAGCGAAAAAATAGTTCTCAATGAAATCTGATGTGTGAGGTATCGCCAGTTTCATATGCTTCTTTCGCCGCGTTACTGCCAAACATAAACTTGCTGTTTTACATTGCCGCGGCGAAAGAAGCATACGAAACTGGTGATATCTCAAAAATCGGATTCCTTCGTTCTAATATGAACTTGGACGATTGAGGCACCAAAATAAGTATATCAGGCTGCGTTACGTACCATCTTTCTTCAGGAAAGTACGTATATAATCTCGATCAATGAATCCTTTGCCCTTTTTGTCTTCAACATCCTCCAACACTTCATTCCTACCTTTATCTCATCGTGCCATCTATCATCCTGTTATCCTTTCCTTCCTTCCCTTTTTTGATTCTTCGGACTACTGCAAATAGCAACATAACTACCTTATCTCCGAACAAATAACACAAAGGGTGAAACATAAAGTTTATGTCTGATAAATCCATTTTTTCCTTGACTAAGGGTATGACCATGAAATTTGATTAAAAATAAATTAAATCGAAAATCCCCTAAATCCCTTAAAATCGCTGATCATACATCAAGATTCTCAAAAATGGAACTTTTCATACACCGAGACGTCTCTTTAATCCATAACACCAAATGTTAAGCTTCTCGCGATTTCTTTGGCATCCCTAACTCTGTCATGTCATAATTATCACTTTTAATACTAATTATCATATCCATTTCATGTGATTCTTTCATACTATATCACACGGAACGCGGCCGGGGAGTGTTGAAACGTACTAATACATCACATGAATTCTGTTTCACTGTAGTACAATATTCTTCGAGTCTTTTTTCTATTTCTGACGTTACACAAATTAATTTACTTGCAATTCGATGCCTGACCTTCATTCTCCACAATGAATGATCATATAATTTCGAACTTCACAGTCCCACTTTTCCTCTTCCTCTTTTTTAGACCAAACGGACCACCCAGCACGATATTATTGCAACAATCACCCTTGTTATAACGAAATATATACGCTCAGGGTTCTGTAGCTTTGATAGTACATTCAATTTTCATTAGGGTGGCTCCAGCAGCACCATCGCGTTGGACAATTACCATAGATAACCACATCCCCAAAAAGTGGAAAGAAAACTACGGATTATAATAAGATTACTCTTATTATTATTACTATTTTATATTATTTGTGGTAATACAGGTGTTACTTTGAAGCTTCCTATTCAGTCACACTTTCGCTCTCATTATTACAATTACTTTAAAGCTTGCTATTATTCGCTTACTTTGAAGCTCATTATCACCAATTATCACTCACATAGTCTCCTCCCCATCACTATGGTCGTCGTACCGTTCCTCGCTCCGCTCTTTTCTCTACTTTAACTTCATCGATCAACAATACATCCCCATCAATTTTTCAATTCGTCTGATCCCTGAAGGTCAAGTGGAAGATTGTACTCCCACCGTTCAAGTGTTTGATCTGTTAATTGGATTAAACGACATAAATCAACACATTTCTCCATGACCTACCCACATTGTGGGTGGCCACTGACCCGTGATGCTATGTACCAACACTGTGTGTTCGTTCGTCTCCGAGATTTCCATTGAGTCCTGTCTCGAAAGTATTGCTTCCACTGATGAGAACACCCTCGCTATTTAGCATTACTGTTTCACTTGAATAAACATGTGCACACGACACGAATACATTCATGCATCAGCACACTTTTCTGTCAACTCGAAAAGCAATGAAAACAAAGGAAAACCGTGCAAAAGAAATGGCTGCTAGCAAACATCGTCACAGTTAAAACTTTAAAATCTTTTCATTGGATGGAACAGCCCATGGCATGTCAATGCAGAGTTAATCATTGCAGAAAGTTTTAAATCCAAACTGTTAAAAACGTACCCCGAGGGAGGAAGGGGAATTAGAAGGGAAAACAAGGATGTACTGGACGTATTCGTTCATGGGGGCACATCCCAAACTTCAAAAATAATTTAATTACGACGTGGCCCATCCAGGTGAGAAACTATCGAACAAATTTGTCGCAATGCGGAGACACCGAGCAATGTGGAGGCACCGAAAAAAAACATCAGCAAAAGTCGAAATTTTGAATGCAATCCAAATTCGAAACAATGTCCGGAAAACAATCGAGAAAGTACCGCACGTCAGGAAAAGTGAAAAATAAAGGGAAATTTCGCATTTATGAGGTTATTAATTTGAAAAGCGCAAGTTTGTAGAATATTAGTAGGGATATATCTAATTTAAGACACATTTCTTAAGACATATATATATATATTTAAATTCTCCCCTAGTTCTCTGCCCTAACTAAGGCGACTTCCCTACGATGTTCTTTTCCATGAATATGTCCCATAACTCCGCCATTGTTGCAAATGTCGAAAATTGACGGACAATTCGAGAGTGCGCCTTCGAATGTATCGCCTATCGACTTTCTTTCCTCTTTTCTCCATTGAAAAGGAGGAAAATGGGGACAATCATGTTGCCACCTCGGATTCCTTCTTTTCTCATCATCATCAAACCCCCATCCGTACCCCCGAAGTATTCTACATTCAAACGCTTGTTATCCATTTGCACCAACATCCTCGTCGTAAAATCTTCACAGCCTTCACTAAATTATCTACTGTTTCTCATTGGTTTTTGTCTCCATTGTTGTACTTAATTGAACAGGTTAGCTATTTTTTTTTCCGGTTGTTCAAACTTCATATCACCGTGCATATCTCTTAGACCCTATCTGTCCCTTGTCTCGCACGCATTTGGTTTACCTGTATTTCAAAACTTTGATCCTTGTGCATATCATTTTAGTTATTGTCTTTTTATCTCTTGTCTATCACGCTCTTGCTTATCCTGTTTTTAATTGGCAGTTTGCATCTCGATCTGGTCTTTACTGGTCGTAATTTGGAATTTGGAATTTGTACTTCTCTACATCATACAACTGCGTGACCTTCTCAATTTTAGTTTAGAAAAGTTGTTGCTGGTCGTCTGTTCAAGCGTTTTCCAGCCTTCTGTTTTATCGTGTCAAGTCATCAACTCTTTATCTTTAATTTTTCAACTTTCAACGTTCAACTTTCAAAATCTCAACTACAGCAACCATAGAATGGAATTTTTCAACTCTCTTGCTAGATCGATACAGTGGTGGAAGCCTTTGAGTTATGCGTGTGTGTTTATGGGTGGTTTCTGTTTGGGCGCAAAGTTCGCGTGGAATTTGAAAGAGCTTCCAGATTTACATGAGGAAGTAGAGCGGGTGCAACAAGAGTTCGAATGGCTCATGGAGCACAATTTGGGTCTTCAGCGTGAAGCTGAAAGCCTTTTGTCTGAAATTTATCCTTGAAAACTTCATTTACAGCCTCTCGACCGTGTTTTGGGACATTTCTTCTTTTCTTTTATAGCCTTCATGACATTTTTTATTTATCTGCAACAACAGAGAATTATGGTGAACTTTGGACATTGCAAAGATGTGAATAACGTGGCTTGGGTTCGTATGAAATTGATCTTTTCCTGAGCTTTTTAATATTATTATTTGTAAGTGATTTCTTTTGTTTGGGTTTCGTATGTTCTGAATGCATGCCTGGTTTTGGAAGTGATTCATCTCTCTGTTTGTATTGTTTAATTTACTCGAACCAGTCATGGGTCCATTTGGATATGAGGTCATCAGGTCACATTATTGTCAATTCTCACTCTTCGCTAATTTGGGATTGTTTATCTGGTCGTGGATTTCATCTTTTATTTATCATCAACTCATCTGACCATCAACCTCTCTTCTTACTTTACTGCGATGGAATAGTTTTATTGGTCGTACTAACTTTCGTTCTTTTCTGACAGTTCTTATTTTGGAATGTTATAATTGCGTCTTTCAACATTTGTGTCGTTCTTTTAATCTTTCCACAATCTTATATCAACGTTTAAATTGTTATCCTTCTCAATTTGTTTTATAAGTCACTTCCTTATTTTACTTTACTATAACCGTCTCTTTGTGTTTGATTTGTTGGTTTGGTTTGCTTGCCTTTCCAGGTTCTCTCAGATTTCGCGCCGCGACTAGCGTGGTATGCGAATGTGGCGTCGACTTACTTAGATTAGTTCATTTGGGTATTATCGTTTATTTATCCTGATTACAAGTCGATCCCTGAGAGAACGTCCTTCCCGACGTGGCTTGCAACATTTCAACATCTGCACTGGTTTTGGATATATTTTCATGTGCTGAACTGATTTCTACGAGTTTGATCTGGAGATCTGCTTTGTGTTGTTTTTAGTAAATGTGGAATTTGATCTTCATTTATGTATGATTTTTTTTTTGTTTAATGGGATATTGGAAGTTGTGGACTTCAAAATATAATTGATGGTTAGTTTTATTTGTGTGTGTATAGTTTAGTTTCCTTTTTCTAAGGAGGTGGTCGGTGATCGTTTAGAGTCATTGTAGAGATTATATAGTTGTCCTGTTTTCTGCTTAATGTTTTGTTCGTTTTAAGAGTGTAGGACATCTTTTCTCTGTTTGTAATTACTATCTTGGTTACAATTTTTACCCATTCACGGTCGTGAGGATGATTTTCCTTCTAATAAAAAAATGGATGATGATACCTCTCTTTGCCACTTTGCCTCTTCGCCTTGCCTTCCCAGTCATGTAGAACTCTATCTTTATTTGCCAATTTTCTTTTGACCTCCTAGCCATTTTCAATTCTACCGTTATTTACCCTTTGAATTTGCCTTCCCGGTATTGTAATTCTGTCGTTATGGGGAACGACATCATGTCGAAGATGATCTTGTGCGTTGGAAATTAGCATATGAGGCCGTTTATGTCTATATGTTTCCAGTAGACTCGACTCAATTTACCTTCACAATTAGTACAAACTCTTCAATGCTTGTGACGCTTGAACATACGAATCAATTGTATATTGGACGTGATGGGATATCACGTTATGACTGTAGTTTAAAGGGAGGGGTTTCCTATCTGGTCAAATTCTCCAACTTTTCCAGCACATAGCAAATATTGAATAGTACAGCTGTGTTACGAGCAATTTATCAGTCGAGGGTTAGACAGTTTAGCATTTGAATTGTCCAGCTTATTTATAAGGTGCACCGTTCAACAGGACAAGAGACTACATGCATTCTGTTACGTTTAGGTGGTAGGGGGCACAGTCAGGGCAATAGGCATGGGATAATGACGTAGGAAAAGAGAGAGAGGCAAAGGAAAGGTAGATGCGAGAAAACGGAACAGAAAGTGAAAAAAGAAAAGAGAAAAGTACTGTGGTGAATTATTTTTAAACTTCGCCTTCTTCTTGGAAAAACTGGGGCTTCAGAATAAAAACTAGTTGACAACCATCTTTTATATTAATACCATCATTACGACAGCCATAGAGAAAAACAAAACTACTGGACGAATCGATCAACTTTAATTCACAAATGTTTTATGCGATAAATATATCCACAGCAGTTGGTGTAATCATCACAGCCCCTCGAAAACGTACGATCGTACGATCGTACAACAGTAAAGGTATAGTGTGAAATGTCATGTGTAGCTATGTAGTTATATACAGCGTATAGTGGTTGAAGAAAAACCAGATGGAGGAAGGTGAGCAAGTGCGAAAGGAGAGCCACTTCGTCATCATGTCAGAGATGAACAAGCGGTTATTTTCCTATCAAAAAATAAACTTGAAAACAATTCAAAATTGAAAACAATATTGTTTTGTAGATAATGTCGTTATCTACATTATCAGACATTTGATGAGGGCCGATTGACTTCGACTATCTCTTCAGTCACTGACAGTCCTAGTCACGTTAATGTTTCCGTTGTCCTCCCCACGCCTTTCTCAACCTTTATCATTACCAATAAATGTACCAATATGAATATCACCTGCATTTTTTAACATTCCCATCATGTCGGAACATTCATTTATAAATTAATTGATAATATAAAAGGTGCAATACTATAATGATATTCCACATTTACAAGTATGCCACAATTACATGCCATACATTTAAAAATTGGATCAAACCAGGATAGCTGCTGCGCATTCTAAACAATAGCATAGACAATAGAGCAGTGTTTATAACCATTATAAACAATGTAATGGTTATGAACAATGCCATACAAATTAATACATTATAAGTTAAACATTGAGACTGTAAAGAAACTCTCTTTTCACAATGTTCGCACTCACTCACTCACTCAGTTTCCTTCAAGTACAAGTAACGCAAAATAATGATAAAAACACATTTCAATTCAATCGATCTGCAACATAAAACAACACGTCACGACCAAGGAACAATTTTCTAAGATGGATTTTTGGATTGTCGTCCGCAAGAACGTCGGGAAAATACAGTTTTCTGTAGATGC
>JAULBU010065335.1:0-11086 GCA_032358235.1 Odonthalia washingtoniensis
TTGATGTTGATGTTGATGTTGATGTTGATGTTGATGTTGATGTTGATGTTGATGTTGATGTTGATGTTGATATTGATATTGATATTGATGTTGATGTTGATGATGGCGGCGAGTCTCAAAATCAGTGATGGAATTTGAGTTTAGATGACCAGAACGGGAATGTATACTATATGTATGTGCAAAGTACCGCTTGGAACTTAACATAGAAAGAAATGTTCGTCACACTGCACTGTATAAGCATTACACGGATCATGTCTTTATAGTAACAAATAAATAATTAAATATTTTGGTAAAAATAAATGAACCAAGAAAATGCTCACCTTTCGTACACCATTACAGTATACCTTGACTGCAAATAGGCAGAGACATGCCACCTTGCTGTCATCATGTAATAATCAGAACATGACATCAAGTACGATCTAAAAAGTAAAAAAAATAAGTCACCAGCAACAACATCCACTTCAACATTCCAGGACAAATTATCGGTATTTACCACAACCACCATCATCATGGTGGTGGTTGTAGTAAATACTGATGATCACTTCTTTTTCAACATAGCTGTTATTATCATCAATATCATCAACAACAATAAAAATGCAAAACACATTCAATTTCTCACCGACAATAATCGAAATTTTGTCTATTTATATCTACCTGTTGATATGATAGTTATGAAAATGCCCAAAACTGGAGCTTTTTCATTATGGCATTGGATATAACCTGGAATTACTGGATGCCCAAAATGGGATGATGAATAATATCATACTTCTATTCATATGATGACATATAACGCTACACGTCTTATGATTCATAGTTAAATACCATACCTCTGAAAAACAAAAAGAATTACTATCCAGAAGTAACAACATGTAAATTTTAAAATACGCTATACAAAGAAATCGTTATGATAGTTTCATATCATTAATTAAACGTAAAATTACTTGTGAACATAAAAGATTTTGTACATATACTCATGATTGTGCATACATCGTACCACATGTACAGAAAAAACCAGGAAAAAGTAATCATCCAAGTCCAAATATAACGTAATTTGGAACAGAGTTAGATTTAGTTAGAAAAATGTAAAACATAGTAGGAATTTGGTTATATCTGATTCACATGCATTGGATTCACATAATAAATGGCAATAATTTAATTCCCATGATAATGAAAATAATATGATAATTGATGTGAGTGATTTGTCAGATGACAGAGTTATGAAACATATTGTTCATAGTTCACCTTACAGAGGTAGTGTTAAAAAAATTCCAAGACAAAGAAATGCTTCAAGTAATGATCAACTTTACATACCTGAACATGCTGCTAAATTGTTATATTAATTCGCTATGGAATCTACTCCTGGTTTATATAAATATGTAAAGGGTGCTGAACCTTCAATAGTTCCTCTTCGACTGTGGTTTGTTTGTTATAGGTATACACTATCTAAATAAAATTAACTTTTACATTCATCATCCAGAATGAATTTAACTGACGGGGATGACAGTGACACCATGCCAAAGAGACATGTAGATTTCAACCTAACAGTTTAACTCAATTTACCCACTGGGTTGATGGATCATTAATTGTATACAAACCTCAGTTAACAACATGTATTCATCCTTTATTAATCCTTTCATATTTAGAAATGATTATAAAAGATCACTCAAGACAATACCGCCAATTCTTACAATCTTGTATTCGTGATTACACAGATTCTGTTCGAATGATGGGTGAGTCAACACGTGCCGATTGTATTGGTAGTATGAATGAAAAGATTTCTTAATAGAAATGAATCATAACATGTTGCAACATCATCCGTCATTTTCAGGCCCTGTTAATTATAAGCACTACCAGCCTTACACCTTTTTTTCGAAGCATGAACGATTGTACGTACTGTTCCCCCTCTTTGCACGTACGGTAAACGCTGATATGTAGGTGTTGTAAAATTATTTTTGGATAAATCTGTCTAATTGTTAATCATGCTATATTGAATATGATAGAAATAAAATTACGGTGGTTAGATATGTGCATCAATTGTATCAAGAATAAGATAAGTCTAACATAAGCTGAGTATGTAATCAAATTCAGTTATGTTCATGCAACCATTGTCTAGTTTTCTTTGATAAGATTGTTTGGAAATTGATGACCGTATAACTTTCAGAAGTTTAGGTACATATTCAGATCGATAATTCAAATCTGTTGAATAATGTTAACTGTCACATGTATATATGTATTTATATGTTGGTAGTTTCAGTTCATATGGACTAGGGTGCAATGGAACCCGCGCCTATAATTTTGTAAGTGTAAATTGCTTGATAATTTTTGTACTGTATACAATGTTAGACATATTAAGCATGTACATATGGCAAAGAAAAAAAGTCTTTGTAAAACTAGGAAACATATGGGAGATGAAATGGAGCTCGCGCCTATACATAATTAAGTGTCAATTACTTGATCCTACATGTGCCGTTACTCATGTGTACAATGACAAGAAACCATATGTATAATGCGGTACATTGCACTGAAAAAAAACTAAGCAACTATAGTGAACATAAACATTTGAATATAATCATATATTTCGATATGCTATTCCATAATCTATTTTACAAATCAAAAATTATGCTGAAAAATATCAGCTAATACTATTGTTCCTATTTTCAGCAATGACAAAATATCAGCTAATACTATTGTTCTTATTTTCAGCAATGCCATTTACTAGGAAAATATAAAAAATTTATCCGACTGCCGTCATTATGTCACTCCCTTCATAGATCTTTTCATATTGGAATACTTATTTTTAACCTGTGTATCTTCGGGAAAATCATCAGGTAGGTTAGAAGGATCCAAAGACAGATAGGAAATTAACCTTGTTCTACTTTGGGCTCGTTTCAAGTTTGGCTCTCCAACAATAAGTGAAAATAAAGCATCCTGATACAGCTTAATCATAACTTTTCTATGCATTTCCCGATTCCGTCCTCTTCACCAGGACATAAATCTCCTCCTTTATTCAGTAACGGTTTAAGAACTTCTCTATTAATACCAGTGACTGGGATGTTCAAAAGACTATCCAGTCTGATTTGTTCTTTTCCATTTAATGCAGAAATAACATGAGACGACACTATACAGTTTTCTTATTCTGTTCGTGCATCGCGTTGTGCTTTATTCTTCTCGGCCTGGTTCATCTGTGTGAGATAAGCGCATTAATCTGGTATTCAGAAGGTAAATCATACCTTCTTGGATGAAGAGTGGTCAATGCGTTGCGCATCATTGCGGCAGACATTATATTACCTGGATCAGAATTCCAGTTATCATACCATTTTTTATTGTTTTCTTGAATAACTTCACAGTCTTTCGTCCTAAAATCTGGCCATGAGCCGGTCTTTTTGCCCATACTTTCAACAAATAAAATGAATCACGTTCCATGTCAATATCTACATTCTCAAGCAATGGGTTTTTTTCCATTTTTGTATAAATTGCAATAACTCATGCATCATTCACAGCTTCAGATGCTATCTCAACCCCTCTGCTCAATGTTTTCTTATCGCTGTAATGGTTACTAAATTTCGCCATGTGTTATTCCATGTGTTCTTCTCGCCTGTACTGCTTTAGAAATTTACTAAAATTGTAGAGTGTCACAACTTTCTGTCCTTTTTCACGTCCATATTTCACAGATATCTTTCCAGCTGCATATTCTTCGTCATTATTTTTTGTGAACCTTCTAATTCCAGTACGGGTGAGACTTTGGCCAGTTCCTTCATCATATCCATCTGGTTCGCTATCATCCTTCGCACTGATATCTGTGGTTTTATTTATTTTAAAATCTAACGTTATTTCATAAATTTCTACGCAGTCCACTTCAAATTCAGTCGCTACATCTGCAATTGCAGTAACTTATGTTATAGTCATCTTTTGATCTTGGTCACTTATTCCTCTTTTACACTATAATTTTACACCAGTTTCTTTTCCAGTCCATAACGGACTTTGTAAACAACCGTAATGAGGTCTCCCAACGTAGTGCATAGTACAATTGTCGGAATCAATACCATTTGTATCTATCTCAACTTATTCCATTCAATTTTCAAACCCTTTCTCAACTGCACCCTCAGTAGTTGAACAAGAGGTGGTATGCATTACTGGCTTCGACCACATATGTTCAAACATGTATTGTATATGATTTCACTTCGAATAATGGAATGTTTTCACACCAAAAGTTTTCCCTCCAAACCATTCGTACTGATACTCACAGTTAGATTTTGTTGAAGCTATTGACAGGTTATTAAACGCACCTTTCCATCGCTCCATTTTGTTGTAGTTTCGTTGAATTGACACAAATTAAGTGCCTGTGTTTTTAACTCCATTGCCATACGACAATGCTTCGACCACATCTCTTGGTGTAATTAGGTCTTTCTTTGTTTCTTGCACAAACCGAACTATGTGACGTTTAACTATTACAAAATGTCCGTCAACCATATTCTTTGAGTTTTGAGCCTCAGGATTTATGAATCTTGAGAGAAGTAATCCTTCATTCAGACATATCTGAGGTAACAATACTGGCATTAAATCATTCTGAGAAGTTTTCGTATTATCAGATATGAACCATATCTTTTTGCCATATGGAAGCTTGGAACTGATGCGATACACTATAGATTTCACAATACAAATTGTGGAAACGATATATTGTGAACTGTCGTTTTCCACAATGGTGTCCATAAAAACATGGATATTTTTTACCATACCAGTACTACACAGATTACTTGTACCGTTATTTGATACCGCCTGTTTTTTATTTCCTCCATCTTTCTATAAAAACAGCACAACCATGCAAAGATATACCCTTCTTACCATAAAATTGTAGAGTAGTTTTTTTATGACGAAGAGGCTCCAATTTCATTTTGTAGTCTATATACACTACTGCCGTTGTCCATGTTTCTGCATCCTCATTTCTTCCAAAATATTTTCTATTCTACTTTCTTGAACACGTGCCCGTAGTTTATGACCCATCGATAGTTTTATTTTTTGTTTCGCCTCATCCAGAGCCCCTATAATGTTATCATTCAATTTTTCTACACATTGTAAAATATTGTTTACAACCGCAAACGGCCCCAAACACTGCCCGCACTTTGTCTCACGTTCTTCCATTCCTTCAAAGTCTAAATGACCAATTTTTATATCATGACAACTGTCCAGATCTGCCCCATCGAATGTCAAATGTGTTGCGTAACTGTATTTTAGAAATTCAGTTACGCCATCCATTTCAGAAAGGATTTTTTATTTTTCTTCTGATTGTACTATCTCCCCCCTCACTATACTTGGAACCATTTCCATATTCTCATAAAGAAGTGTGGACATAATGTAGTCTATACATGCTCTTTCCCTCACTTCGATTTTCGTTAATAATGAGGACATATACATGAACAACGTTCTTCCGATCTTCTTGACATGCATTGAAATTTGATTGTCCTCATTATATTTCCTCCACAAAGATACACTGGTCATTTTCCTCATTATTTCTGGGAATCGTATGCACTGTCCGTTACATCTTATCTGTTTTGTTCCTCAGGACATACGTTGCGCATTATCCCCACGTAAAATAAATCGTACTTCTACCTCGATAACATTGTCATTGAAATGCTTCCGCCCATATTTTAAAACTTGTACCGTTCCGAATGTTCCTATATTTATCCAATAATATCGTGCATTTTTACAAATACGACCATAACATCCACTTTCCATTTCTTTCTTACGCATAGTTTTTTTCCACAACTGCACCATCCACATATACAGCAAAAATTTGATTCAGTTTCATCGTCATATTCTCCATCGCCAGTACTTCCACCTTCCGTACAATCCAACATAACGGAGTGTCATCCTTTTCCTTTGTTCTCATTGTCTATCCTTTATGAGGTAATAAACCTGATTCCATCACCAGTACCACCACCGTCCGTGTCATCGAACATAATGGAGGGTCTTCCTTTTCCTTTATTATCATTGTCTATGCTTTCTGAGTTAATACTTCTAATTCCATCCCCATCATCTTCCATATCCTCATCACTTTCCAAATCAGCAAACCTATGATTTTCCGTCAACGTGCCGTTGCTTCCTGGCATTTATCCAACCTCAGATATTAACCTATACACCTCCTTTGCGGGAAGATGAGAAAACAGAAATGCACGTAGCACTCTTTTTTCAACAGAGCCTCTCTTACATTTCTTCATTCCCCTAACCAACTGAGAACATATTTCAGCATCCGCTGTATTCTTTTTCACAAATTCCTTATATAATCCATCATCGTCGTTTGAAAAAATGTAATGTGCACCTTTTTAAATACAGATGTCCATCGCTTTGATCAAATTTTCACGGTAAAGCCACAGAAGTTTTCGAACAGCTGTCTTCTTCATAATTCCAATTGTCAGATTCCTAAATGTATAACCCGTTACATTTTTACTTTCTATCAGCCATCGTGCTCCCCTAGTAAATGAGGTGCATCCAACCTGAGAATCATTACCAAGAATACCGATATCAGTGTCACCAGTGGAAAGGATATCATCCATTTCAGCAATTTTGTTTTCGTCGTCCATCACGTTGTTGCGATTTTGTTTATTGTTGTAAAATAATATTAATTTGTCAAATGGTTCAAAGCCGCAGCAAGTCCGTATGCCAGAAGCTAATTGAAGTCTCCGTCACCAATAAATAAGAGACTGTTCGGATCCTGGGATCAAATCCACATGTACCCAGGTATTTGACATAAATTAAGAGTTGCCTCTCCACACTGAAAGATTTCTTATACTTTGAAGACTCATTACCATAATCACCATAATCACCATCACCATCACCATCACCATAACCATCACCATCACCATCACCATCACCATCACCGTCACCGTCACTGTCACTGTCACTGTCACTGTCACTGTCACTGTCACTGTCACTGTCACTGTCACTGTCACCGTCACTGTCACCGTCACTGTCACCGTCACTGTCACCGTCACCGTCACCGTAATCATCACCGTCATCATCATCATCATTTTTCTCCGAAGCAAATATCGATACCAAGCATTGAATTGCAATGTACTGCAAAATATGTGACCATGCGCAACGTAGCCATGACTGTCTTCATCAGTTTTATCATCTCCTTCATGTCTGTAGTTCTGAAAATGTCGTACTCTGAATTTTCCTGATCTTGCTCCCTTCTTGTATTGTACGGAGTATCTGTAGGGATGAGATCGGCTTTTGCCGTTAGTGAAAAACCCACCTCAGTTTGGTGTGTCTCTAAAATATCCATGAAGTCTACATCGTATAGTGTACATACTGTTTCTATACTCTTCGTTAAAACATCCATTGCTTGGAAATCCGCTGCTCCAAAATCCAATGAATGAGCAGGGTTAACCATATCCAGACCCTCCTTCTCTATTTCGTAATTTTCAACCTCATCGTTTCTTCCAAGCGTAGCGGTTGTTTCAGAACTAGTTCGAGCTGGTTCTGATTTTTTTTCTCACCGAAATCCTGTTCGGGACCAGATGCACATTTACGTTTTTCTGATGTGTCATTATGACCACGGCCACTTGATTCGGTGGTACTAGTTTTGTTTCCACTTGGTACATCAATTTATTGGAAGTATTGGTAACGTTATTGAATATTCCCCTGACACAAAATCAGGTAAATGTAGCAAGGAATATGGGAAGATTTAAAGAAGAAATTCCTTGAGACGTACCCAACGCATCTATGAAAGATGGATCATCCGGTTGAATATCATTTATTAAACTGATGAATAATTGTTGAAAAGGCTCCCGTTGCATTAACTTCTTGTAATCAAGCTCATAAAATGTATTGTTCAACAACAAATCCGATAAAGTGGAAAGAAAGAACCTGATATATAACGCAATGCTTCATCTTCAGCCTGTGATCGAGACCACGTCTTCTTATCGACGTTCTCGGACTAAAAGTGGACCACTTCATCCGGTATAAATAAGAGTCTCTGCTCAATGAGAGCAAATCCATTCTTAGCCCGGTCTGCAAATCTGGAGTACTGGCCTGTTCTTGTATCGAAGAATATGTACGGACATATTGCCTCAGCCAAGTTTTTTAATCCATATTTTCTAGATAGCAACAACCATACCTTGATCAACTTTTGCACACCAACACCAATTCTTGTACCATTTGTTGGAAGAGCCCTGACTTGAACTCGTTGATTAGAGTCTGCGTGCTTCGATGTTTCTGAAACCAGGCAGAGGGTATGGGATGTAAGGTTGCATTCGAAGGTTGTTGGTTAAGTCATCAAGCAAGTTGAGATGAGTGAGTTCCTACGCACTGAAATTGCCACTGGACCTAAAATCATCTCAAGGTGACTTGCACCATTCAGAAAACCAACGGAAATGTTGAGATCGTTCAACGCTATTTGGAAACATTGCAAAATTCGGCAGTCCGTTACGATGAAAATTTCAACAGCCAAAGCTGAACGAAGGATTTGTCTTGTTTGTTGCGTTCCTGCACATACCGAAAACGTAGTCTCCATTTTAGTTGCTGTTTTAGCTCATGGCTGACTTTATTCTTTAGAACTTGAAACGTCCTTCCGTGACACTCTCTCCATGTCTATCTCCATAATCTTTTAAGCCACATCGGTACTGGCGTCGTGTAACACCCATTTGAATAACAGTGTGCAATCGAGGAGCGAAACAGAGAACTTTTCCTTGAACTTTTCAGTGTAAAACACCGCTACCAATGAAAGGAGAGGGTCACGGTTGATATTTTTCTTCTTCATGCTGTTGGATTACACTTCGTCCGGGGTTGGCGGTGAATCGTTTCTGATTGGGTCCATGGATGAACTGTATATGTATTTGTGAAGATGTGACCTTCAGGAATGGGTGCAATGTGCTGACGATTTTCAAAGCGCCTGTTGGGAGATGAATTGCGATATCGATTGTGCGGAGGAAGAGGAACACGGAACGGATGTGACGGATGTAATTAATTGAAGGAGTGGGCAATGGTATAAATGGATTCTGCAATGTGTTTTGTAATCCTAAAATTTTGAACTGATTGTAGTGGTAGTCGTCTCCCCACTTTCTATTGTATTGGAATAGTATAATATAAAACGAGGTGACGTATAAAACATGATTCCATCAACCTAGTTCAAAATTGAAATAATTATTCAATAATTATTTAAATAAAAAATTATTGTATAATTATTTCCATTTTGATCCATTCATAACATCATGTTATAGTCATGATGACTATAATAGAATGGTTTTGGCCATGTAATTGGAAAATAAATATAATATACACGTTTTTAAATATTTATTTTATATATTAAGAAAGGTGTAAGAAATTAGCACTGCACAACATTCTGGGATTTTTTTCTCCATTTACCTGGATGGGGAAAAATTTCAAAGAATTATCGAGTAATTTTTTATTATAAAAATTATTGGATAATTTTTTACATTTCCAGTCCATCCATGTGGATGGTGAGAAAAATTTTCTTTCAAGGAACGTGTAAGAAAAAAATATTGTACTAAATTCAGGAAAAGAAAGTGAGTAAATTTTTCTTTTAATAAACGAGTGAGAAAAAAGTACTGTACTAAATTTGGGAAAAAAATTAATAAATTTTCATCACATGGATGGGCTGAAAATGGAAAAATTATGCAAAATATTTTTAAATAAAAGATTACTCGATAATTTTTTACATTTTCAGTCCATCCATGTGGATGAAAATTTTTATTAATTTTTTTTCCAAATTTTTAAGCCAAGTAGTACTCGTCATATTTGTGGCTACCAGCCACAAATACGAGCAGTACTACTATATCATTGATATAACTTCAAGTTATCATAACTGTATGATACAAGTTGTGACTGAAATAACTTATATCAGCCAAAAATGGAACATCATTTCCAATTTTTGGCAGATTCCAGGTAACTCCGAGGCTGAGTCAGCCACAAATCGGACAGAAGTTTTATAGAAAACGTAGATGGTTCAATCATTATGGTTGAACCATCTACGTTTTCTATGCTTCCTTCTGCACTTGCTTCGAGTATCGACTTGATACTCGAAGAAACATGCTGTTGAACAGCAATTTCAGGGGATTCGGAATCGTGTCATTCCGTATATGGTAATTAGTTCAAGTAAGCTACATCCTGACTCATTCGGTAGTAAGTGTTCTTCTGTAGAGGAACTTGAATATCAATTCATATAATTGGATTAAATTGGATTAATTCAGAATAATTTCTGCAATTAGAAAAGAACAGTTTACAATTACTTTAAAAAAACGAATTTATTTTGAAATGTGATATACGGTTATGTGTCATCAAGAGTCATGTTCCGGCAATGAAGGTGTCTCAAGGGTACCATCAACATTGCTTCCAAATTTCCAACGTCATCCTCTGCCCAATCCACCTTCGTCGTCCTCTGCTTCATCCTGATTTGTCTCATCTTCTGATTCTTCGTCACTATCTATTCAATTGAAACTAGCATCATAAGCGAAGGAAATAGAATCATCCAATTGGTAGTCTGTTAGTATAACGTACATGTGGTACAGCAAGAAATGACTACCATTGAACTGTGCACCTCCATGTTGGACATGTCCATGTTCAACGAACACTGAATATAGAGGAATTTCAAGTGGTTCCAGTTTTAACGTTTTCGCGACTCTAGAACGACTTTCAGCATTATAGGTGACAAACTTATGAGAGGAAGCGCATATATGAGGTGTACAGCCGTCCTTTCCAGTGACCATTATAAATAATACAGGATTGCTAAGAATCTTCACCAAAACATCGTTGTGTTCCGCCTGGGCAGGAAATTCCTTACCTGTCAGAAGGTAACGTCCACCAGTTACTGGAATTAGAGCATTAACTGAACCTAAACAGCTACCATCTTATCCCACAAACGTGGCCAGACAGCCGAACGATACATCTAATGCAGCACGTCTTCTCGAAGACCCTACTAGAGATTCATCAATTTCCATGTGTCCTGTCAGTAGTTCCAGAGTTGACGAGTAACGGCCAATGCTAGAATCTCGGTCCTACCCGTCCTCTTCTTCAACAGCAACATTAAATATTGAACTCCATAAGTTGCAATTAGCTTCATTTCGAAGGT
>JAULBU010065346.1:0-11086 GCA_032358235.1 Odonthalia washingtoniensis
TAGGGAACACGTGGACGACGAAGTTTAAGTAGCGGTAGAGTAGAAAAGAGGGGTTGATTCAATCATCGGTTGGAATGTCCAAAGAACTGATTGTAATTCTGTGGTGATGGAGAAGGATTTGTTTCAAATGTTTTTTAGTTCCCGGTAAAGATTAATGTATCATTCTGCTGTAAATAAGATGAATATGGAGTTTACAGTGCGTGGTATTGAGAAAAACAAATGCGGCTTTGTTTAAAAATCGGTCGGGGCTGTGCTGATTGGTTCATTATGCGACAGTTTAGAATTACTGGCACAAACGCTGAAAAGTATTGCTCTCCAGCAACATTTTGAGAGCATCAGTCCAACTATCTCCAACTACATCTATTTAACAGTCCTATGATGAACTTTTCGAAAATTTGTTTACAAGTTGGATCAGCACGAAAGTTTCAACAGAAGCCATGATGAGAGATTCAATCAATGAAGGTGTTGTCATAAATGCATTGAAAGAAAAATCGGATGTACTGGTAATTTATGATGTTGTTCTTCTAGCTATGAAACAAGTTTCTTACCTTGTTTGTTCACCAGATTCCATAGCAATTCTTCGCGTGGATTCATTTCCTTCATCATGGACGGAGTTGGGTGATGGTGAAGTTGATGGAACAACATTTTGTGCGGCTTCCGTTGAAATAAAAACGAAGATTTCACCTACAACTTTAGGGCAATCATTACAGTTGACGTCATCAAAACGAATATTCTGTGAAGTTGGAGATGAGAAATTTCTAAAACACATACATACATACCATGTGCCTCAGATATTACACCAAGAAATTATGTTGAAATTTAGATGTATTGTCTATGTACGTGCATCTGAAACTGGTATAATATTTATTGTCATCGCCAAGTTAAAGCAGGAACATTTATCAGTCTTCTTAGACGTACTTACCGACACATGTCAGCCTCTATTACGATTTATTTCTACAAATATAACAAATTTGCCGAGTGCTGTGAAACCAGAGCTCCGGGATTCTGACAAAAGTCAACAGCTCTTCTGTAATTCTGTCAATGGGACTGTTTCATCAAATGCTTCACCCTCCTTAGAGCATCTCGAAAAGGGGCACAGATTGATTATATTTAGTCGCGGTGTGTCTATTTTAGGCATCTCCAATCGTGGCCATTTAATAAGAAAGTAGGTTTCGGAGCATTCTTTTGGAGCCAAAGTGTGCCTCAAAGGGTGCTTGGACAAATTTGACAAATTTATTTTCAACTAAAAACAGGGTCAATTGGCCAATAATATGCGGTGATACTTTGTGAAGATAGCCGTTCGTGCATGTACAGCTACAACCGAATCAATTTGAAGTGCATATTACAGTGAAGACCCGCCCATTTATTATTTTGATGCATCTCAAACCCCCATGTCATGTTCACCGCCGTGGTAGGAAATGGGCACCCACGAATTGGTGATATCAGGGTTTTCTGGTGAGAAAATCCCATTTAAAGCGCGAGATGGGTTGGAGCGTCGGATGGTGGAACTTATTTGTTCGCCGTCAACTACATCATCTACATCATCTACATGCAACAATCCAATCAATATTCAAACTCCGACGATGACTAAGACTTCTTCAATCATGTCGAAAAGTTAAACAAAAATAGAGATAGGGTGGTGCTGGTGGAAGTGCGGAAAGGGTATTAAACGCCAGATGAATACGAAGGTATGCCCGGGTACATGTACCGCGATTCTCAGAAGCGAGACCGAATTCGTACCATAGTAGCGCATGATGACAACCGGTACGATAACAGGACTTTTACTAACAACGATTTTATGTACAGAAATGTGATAAGAAACGACGAAGCGAGCACCGAAGCTTCCGAAGCGATCATAGTAGGAAAGAAACGAGGAAGACCAAGGGGGTTGAAAACTCTCTATTTAGATGTAGTAAAAAATGAGGATGAGGAATCGAGGACGAAAATAGAAGGGAAACATTTTAGTGCGACGGAGGCCATTCAACTTGCAAAGGCATGGTTCAGGGTGGCAGAGGAGGTAACGGCACAAAATTGGAAGACAATGAGGGAAAAAATCGCCAAGTTTTGCGGGCTAAAATTTAATTTGAAGCGCACATTGGGGGTGCTACGGGTAAAGTGGCAATATCTACAGAAGAAAACGCTGATCTACCTTGGTGCCAAAAAATTATGGCAAATGTTCAGATGAGTGGGATGACAGAAGAAAATATGGCCGAATTGGTGATGAAATTATACTGTAGAAAGGCAGGAAAACAACTGGAAGATGGAAGTTATCAATTGGCGAAACCGTTCAAGTTTATGTTGGCAGATAACTACCTATCGGAACACCCAAAGTTGGATGGTAGAAGCGAAGAAGAAGAAGAAAGAGAAGTAATAAGTTGTGCAATTGGTATAGAAAGTGGTGATAATAATATAAATGCAGGTACAAGTGCAAGTAATAGTGGAGGTGAACGAACTGTAGCTACTGCTGTTGAATGTGGAGGAGATAGTACAGTAAAATAAAGCCCGTACAAAAAACCGAAAGGTATTATAGCGAAGAAACGTGAAGGAATTAATGAAACGAAACAACTTAAAATGCAACTACAATCACTCAGATGACTGGAGCAATGAACAGAACCAATCATGTTTTGGAAAAGATGGCCTTCGGGAAAGACGTGGAAAGGAAAAATGACCATGACTACATGTTACTGCAATTACTACTAAAAACATCTAGGAAATACAAGGTAATTCTGAATGAATTAATAAGACGGCGAACACAAGAAGGGGAGGTTACAGGGACTGGGACTGGGATAATGGCAGTTGGGGATAGTGGAGAATATGACATGGAAGAAGAAGAAATTGGAGAAAGAAATGGGGAGGAGGGACAGGAAAGTTATTATGTATCTGGTTAAAGTTTTTTTCAACTGGTTGACCAAGATCCACCTGTTGTTTTTTTAATACATGCACTTTGCATGCCCAGAAGTGTTTCAATTGTTCATATCTATGTATTCTTTATTGCAGTTTTCAATATGTTCTAATATGTGCGTTGTCATTGTTGACGATGGTGATGATGCTCAGTAGTCGTGTTTGTTCTTCTCTTATTCATCCAAATTTTTTTATTTGCTTTTTTTTCAGTTCTTTTTCGAGTGTCGTTTCTTTCACGTCTTTCCACCGCTACAACACATCCTTTGTCACGTTCAAGTATTTCTAGTACTACAAAATATACATTATCATATTTCAAATGGAAAGTTCACGTCACTACAACAGGTCCGGGATCATAATCTTGATGACACAGAACGTCGGTGGTCTTCATTCATAACAATTACTACGAAAGTCGCTAACTACATATCAACAGCTACATTATCATTACTTGGATTTTACGTACGATCTGAATTTCTTCGGTATAACTTAGGTGGTAAAATATGGGGTGATGAACTTCAAGGATACCTGCATAAATTAACATCTGAATTCCTCTATTTCTTCCCTGAACATGTACTACATCAAGATCATCATCGTAGAATTATCGAGCATATAGCACAGTATTATTCATGGCTTATTCATGTATATAACAAATTTAAAATCAATTCGTGTATCGGCGGTACAGTCAATGAAAAAGGATATTGGTAAATGCAGTAAACTAATAATGGAATATTTAGACAAAACTGCACAAATATTCCGAGAGAAATACCTTGAAGTTTTGCAAATACATATAGCGCATATTGAAAGTGAATTACCCTTGATAACACATGAACCATTTGTGAAATTCATCAACGTTGATATATTGAACATATTTCAATGACCTGCTAATCTAATTATATGGAACACCCTCACATGTGCATTATCTGTACCATATACAAATTCAGTAATGTCTTCAGAGGAAGCGAATTCCCATATGCACAAACTCAAAGTATCAAAAAATAATCATCAAATCCACCGATTGATTTCGACAATAATCCTTTTACCATATCAATGGAGCCAATATTTGAATTCTTATCGAAGTATGTGATGCCAGCACTAAAACATGAAATATCTATTCATATTCCATATGATATTATATGTTTTGAAAATCACGTAGGTTTAATTCAGTTTCTACAGACTCCATTTTCTGACAATGTGCGTGCTTTCGTCATTACCATGCCTCCGAGAAATTCATTAGAAGAACTTCAAATCAGTCGGCACATACACGTAACGGCTTTTTTGAAAAATATAGAAGAATTATTAAGAGTTGTTTTTTGAACTGTAAACGTATTCAAGCTGTCGCTATGGATACTGGATTGTCGGAAATTAGCGTTCACGACAGCGATGATTATATTTATTATACCATTCAATGTATTCGTCAGATTGGTGAAAAGATACTAAAGGATTAATATCAGGTGATGATATTGGTAGAGTATTATGTGCGACTTCTGTGAGTGCTGTATGCGTAGATGTGGTAAGAGGGTATTTCTATAAAGTAATGACTAGAATAAATACTGTTCAAAGTGATAAATTTAAACTTGGATTAGTATTCATACCAACATGGGTTGACATAAGATCTCTAGAAACATCTGTGGATATGTAAAAAGATTGCCTGTTACAGCTTTTTTAAAAAGCATTACTAGGTTTGTGGTTTAGTTTTTTACCATTCGTACTTGCTGAAATATCTGGGTGGTTTACTATTCTATGGATGTTCATTATTCAATTTGGTGTCTTAGGTGTTTATAATGTAGCTCATGAGCTTCAACATCCATTCAGTAATGATGTAAGTAATTTAAACATTGACACATTAGCCGATGATATAGTTAAGGATATATTACAAACTTACAGATTAGGAAAAAGAAATGAAACATTTGAATATGGATCAAACTTACCTTCTGGTCCAGCGGTTCTTAAACTTCCACCCAAGCAATGCAGTACCAATATCACTTCGCAACTCGTCAGAATGCCGCGGATATGAATATGATGCTGTTTATGAACGCATATTATCAGTGCCATGTCCTCAATCTCAACTAAGAAATGCATATGGAAACGGAAATTGGAATGGAAACAGAAGCGGAAACGGAAACTAAAGACTGTTGATATGACAACAACGTCAATTTTTCAACTTCTCACGGCTACCTTTAATTAATGTTAACGAATCCGATGGAGAAGAAATGCATGATGATCAAGTTGATGATGATAATAATGATTTTGGAATTATTCCAAGTCATAATTCTCATACGTTGAAACCCAACGTCATCATAATTGTAATTATCTACTTGATGATGATGATGATGATGATGATGATGATGTTGATGATGTTTTTGATGATGTTTATTAAGGTTATGGAACTGCTGATGATAATGAAGGAATATGTAGTACTCAATTTACGGATTATGATGCAGTTTCACAAGCACAACAAATAACTAGAATTCATTCACAAGAACAGCAACTACCACAACGACTTTTTCCTTCAAACCTTCTTCCTACATCCTCATTTCCATTACGTAATTGACAACGTAGTGATGTAAGTTATGGTTCTTTATTAGATACATGTTACATATTATGCGGAAACGGAAAGGGAAAGGGAAACGGCCCTCTGCTGTCGCCATCTTTGTCCAAGGTTGTGAAAAAACACTATGGACCTACATTAAATACGAATCACAGTAAGCTTACCGAGTACACTATTGTGCATCCTCGTATAACTATAATAACTAGCTGATAGAGGGAGAGAACATCCTCACGATCTTCATTACTAGTTAAAACTATACAGAGATATCTGAGGTGATCTCCTTATCCTCAACCAAAATGCAAATTTGATCCACTGCCAGAGAAAATATAACTTAGAAAAGTACAACAAATCCTTTTGATGGTGACATATACAACGTAATTAGCGATTATTTTTGTGGTTGCGAATCATCACTCCCAGTATCTCGTCTATCCTTTAGAGGTCCAAGCCTCAAAACACGACAGGTAAGGCTTGATCATTCTCGTCGTTTAGAGGAAGATGAAGATTCGACGCAGATACCGGATGCATTAACTGGTACTTTAACCGAACTTCGTCTATTAGAAGTCACGGATTTAGTTACGGACGGCTCGTGCTTATTTTAAAAATGACAATTACGTTTTCCCATTATCTACACCTCCCGTACCCGTACAGTTGGAATTCTGTTGTTGCTGAAGTTTCGAGGTTTGTTTCAGATCTGCAGAACGGTGCCATGCCCTGATGACATATTAGTCAATTATGCTTTTTTATTATGTTTTCAGTGTTGTCAAGAATTCGATAAACGAAGTCTTTTAATGCAAATCATAATAAAGGGAACAGGCACAGGACTTAGAAGATAAACTTCATGTTGACGCGTCTTTGCCAACACGAAGAAAAAAACTGTATTACTAGAACCTTTTGTTAAGTTATTCTTGTAGTGAACGTAATGCTCCTCGGCCAGTTAACTGATACTCCCTCATCATTATATCCTCCATAACAATAATAAACGACTGTGACTGTTCCTGACTTTAAGACTGAGGATCATCACCCCCATGTTCCACATTTATATCCTACCCGGCCCCTTCCGCTGCCTCTTCGTTCTTTACCTCTTCAAGTTCAAGTTCTTTGTTATACAATTCATGAATTTTATCTCTCCCGTCCTCACTCACCAGTTCCCCTAGTCCCATCAGTCTTATAATCATATTGTATAGAATGCAGCAAATCTCAGAAATCATCATTACTTCGGTCTTGTCCCACCGT
Source organism: Odonthalia washingtoniensis (assembly GCA_032358235.1). Taxonomy (NCBI): domain Eukaryota; phylum Rhodophyta; class Florideophyceae; order Ceramiales; family Rhodomelaceae; genus Odonthalia; species Odonthalia washingtoniensis. The sequence goes on from JAULBU010065346.1 coordinate 6,680, forward strand.
CTGTTTTCTCTTCTCAATATTTCGAACCTTGCTTGCATAACACCAAAACACCTTTCGATATCCTTCCTAATAGATTGTTGTCTCTTCTTATATATTCTCTCGTCCTCACTCGTCAGTTCATGTATTTGTTTTGCAAAAACGGTCCAATTTGAATAAATCCCATCCCCAAATAATTATAACTTCTTCCTTCCTGGCCCCTCTTCCTTAATTTTATATGTTTCTTCCAGTTCCATCTTTTAGTCTCCTCTTAAAATTGATTGCAAGAGCGGAGGAACTGCTAATACATTCAGATTGTTGTTGGTACCAGCCTGCCCAGCAAACTAGCTCCATATATAAAAATCCCTGCCGCACCACCCCTCTACAACAATAGTCGCCATCTTGCTCTCATTTCGGTTGTTATATTTCCCCTTTTCCGCATAGGGGCAATTCTTCCATATAAGCTTCATGCAGTCGATATACCCCATCCCATAGCCCGCAAATCCCACCTCTGCATTCTTATTCCCAATACCATGTAGCTCTTCTTTTGTTGGTCTTCTATTTAAATACATCTTTCCATACAGTTGCATCATATCCCTTATAAATTGCCTGAAATTCATCCTTGTTGACTCCTTCGACATCTTCGCACCGTCGTCCATCCGATCATACGAGTCCCCAGTTTGTAGTAACCGTGGACATACCAGCACCTTTACCTGCACAGGATTCCAAACACGCTTGCTGAACTTCTTGTTTCCCCTACTTCTGGTCGCAACAGCAAAAGATCCTGTAAGTTCTAAAATACAATTCGCGAGGCACGCAAAAATGTCGCCTGAATAAATGGTCGAGGTAAGTCGCATCCCTTGTTAGATATTCTCGTAACCAGCTACACTTACCTCCCCTCAGATTTCCCACGCCATCTACCCTACCACTGTATTTTCCTACTTCTGTTTCATCTTTTTCGATTCGTATAATCTGTGTTGACGCCGCGAATAACACGTTCCGCACATGTTCACTCACCTGAGTGACCGTTACACTCCGTTGGTGGCGCCCTTTTCGGATTTTTTCGATTATTGGATCCATCACCATAAAAAGGGCGCCCGGTGGTCAGGGGGTCTTCTTACTTCATTTTCGTAGACAACCGAATTAGCGCGAACATGGTGACACATGTCAACACAGCGTGCCATCCTATTGGTTGCAATATCTGTACCATTGTGTACATGCACTGTACTACGCTTGAATATTTTATTCAAAGAAAGCATTGAGGCCTCTGACGATTGGACCTGCAGCCCATTTTGGGGTACATTTGCCTATGTACAGTGCAAACTTCGAATACTTCTCGAAACTAAAAGTGTACCTCTTTTCGAGATGCTCTTAAGCTTTTCAAGCAAACATCACATGTATTTTATTCAAAAACCAAGGGTGGGGTTGATGTCGCAACACAACAGAGAGCAATATTGCGAATCCCGACCTCTCATCTCAAATAGGAGCAAAAGATAGTCTCCCTGACAATTAAAACCGTGGCTACTAACGCATTTATAGCGTGGTGTATCTTTGAGAGACGAGACTTGTTGGATTTTGATGAGTCATTTAAATCACTGGAACATTACCAAAATACTGTAAACCAATTACAATCTACAGCTGATTTCATGTATGACAAAACAAAACATTTTTTATGTCGTGCTTCGAATATTAGAACAGATTCTGCACAAAAAGGAAGTAATACTACAGGTATTACCGGGTCAAAAAAGATGCACTGGTTTTGTTAGCAAAAAAATCAGAAGAGCAAGAGAATGGTTTATTTAATAGTTACAGTGGTGTGAGTCTTCGTCTCTCCGTTGATGGTCACCAGGCCATACAAGGAAATCTCTATCACTGTGTACTATATGGTCAGAACTCGGGGGCATGGACGGGTCATCGCACATCATTCAAGAGTGATCTGTGCCCTGTAAGACTTGTGTGAGGACGTATACTGGCCTGTAACAGAGTTTTTTTCTCTTTGGCACTCTCAGCAGGTTTTAAAACTAAGAGAAACGCCCTCACCTGCACAAAGAAATTTTAATTGCAAGATGATGAACAAGACATTTAAATTAATAATGTGAACAGTGATACGAACGAAGTTCCAACAAATTCTCCCGTAGCTTCTGACAATGTCGATACTGACGATGAACGTGTTTCACAAGTTAACACTCCGATACGGATTACCTGGTCAATGTCTGGAACTCCTAATGGTAATGAGTGAAGTCGATTATTTGATTCATAGTCGATTAGGAGCTATAAAGCCTCCTTTTTGGGGAATAATGTTTTTTTTGATCGCTATAGCGATCATAAGTGTTTATAAGCACCTTTTAAAATCCTTTGAAGGGTAACATTGCGAAGGATGTGGTTAGTTCAATTATTGTCCGTTCTCCCTCAAACTTTGCAAAATTATTATAAATCTGCCAATCTTCGTTCTCCTAGTTTTTTGTAAACATTACGTCATTTTTGACCAACTAAGGGTCTTTAAAAATTCATGTTCACTATAGCGATCAATATTTCCTCTCACTAGGGATATGATCCTCAGCTTGGGGAGGAGTGAGGATCGTCATCGAACTGTAAGAGCATCTTCATGTGGTATAGTTTCGAATAAAACTTTCGAATAAAACTTTCCCTGAGAAGTAATCGAAACTAAACCGTATGTCAAGACTCCATACAACGATTGCAGTTGTTGTAAGGAAAATTTGTAGCGGTGATTTTTCGGGGTTACCACAACTGCAGTCGTTGTAAAGCATGATAAACGGTCTGAATGTTTTCGGAATGTTTTGCATGAATGTATAGTCCTGCAGGGACGCTCTGTAGAATTCTGTAAGCAGTGACAATTAAACAAATAATTCCCAATATTTTTTGTTAATTTCTGTCTGATTTCAGATTCACATGCTATGTTTGACGAAGACGTATTTTATCTTCAACCCAAATAATCAGATTGCGTAACTTTCACAGCTTAATTTTCCCACGCCTCCATCATTTGGCGCAGTGGAGTCCTCCCGAATCATCAACCACTTTCTAACCATGAGCAATCAACAATATGACCCCAAGTGAGCGTGGGAATTCCGTTTCCCTGAACAACATTTTCAGGAATTGGACATCATTTATAATAGTTCAATGGATTATGCACGTATTGTTCGTTTAAGGAAAAGTGTTCAACATACGGCCGTCGCCATTCGACAGATACTAAGAGAAAAGGAGCATACACTATTAAATGTGCTCAAACTTCTACTGAACCGTGCTGTTTTTGGACAACTAGTGGATTATTTTCAGTTAGAAGATTCAGGGTTCGACAAAGAACCAAGCATGTCTATGTGGGCGTCTTTTCTTCATTCTATTCATGAACGTCATTTCACGAACTTTATGCATGTGGTAAATTATATGGTGATCCTAAAAATCTGATGAAAAAAGAGGACTTCATGGCAATGAAGCGAGTACTTTCGGCAACTGAGATACCTGACAATGATCAACGTAAACTACACTAAATTTTAGAATTTGAAGCAGGAGAAGATTGTACTGGTGACTTAGAACCATGGGAAACTCTGATAACAAAATTAAGTGCACCATTTATCTGTCCAATGTCTTCAATCATCATAAAAGATGATCACTACGACAATCAAGCAGAAGCTGGTGCAATTGCAACGCAAAAGAACCAAAAGAACGGTAGGTCAGGTCCACTTGCTGATGCAATTTGTTCAGCTGATTTAAGATTGTTGGCAGCTGTTGCAGTCCGTCGATGTGGTGAGGACAAATCAGTTGTTACATCTGTTAAAAGACTCATTACCCGTATGAGTAAGCATTACATCAAACCGAAAATCACCTTTTTAGACCGAGGGTACAGCTCCTTCAATAGCATAGAAGCACTAAAAGGGGAAGGTGTGTATGCATTTGGCACTGCGAGGGACTTCGATCGTACCTCAAACAAATTTGGTCCCTTTCAATTCAACGACAACAGAGACGGCGCTACTAAATTAATTGAACAATCATTTAGAAATATTTCAAATAATACAGAAACAGTTCCGCCCCAATCTTCATCAGCAAATGTTCGATCTACATTTTCATCAACACCTGCCTATGTCTTCAGAAATTTTTTATGTATAAGTGGACGCGGTTGTGCCTTTGAAATTTCATCTGAGTCCTGAAATGAAGCGATAATTGCTGTAGGCCGACGGAACGGCGATATTGCTGGTATTGGTATTACATTTATCTATTCGAGAGAGATTGACGGGGACTCTTTATTTCCAGGGTGTAGGAGAAACTGTGTCACAATTTAGAAGCAGGGTGGGAAGTACCGAGAGAATGACCGAAATGCTATTAGAAATGGATATTCTCCAGCCGTTTCTGATACTATTTTATGTGTTTCACAGAATCAGCACCTTCGAGAGTTAACTAGAGCCCAGGTTTCCGATG
>JAULBU010065357.1:0-30424 GCA_032358235.1 Odonthalia washingtoniensis
TTCCCGGATTATCCTACTACAGTTAAGTAGTTTCGCAGAAAATTCGGGTAGAGGACACTGAAGTATCGTATTTCGTTGGTTATCGACGGCAATAGAGTATCTATACTGTAATTATTTCTTTGCTCCAGGCAGTAGCAATTAATCTAATTGCGGGCGTGCGATGGTGGATCTCTCCTTCCGATGGGAAAAATATCTCTCGGTGAGTCAAAATCTGAAAACTGGGGGGTTGTCTGGGTTTCGTAAATGTCCGCCTCTTTCTTTATTCTTCTTCGTCCTGATCGATACGGTATCTATACTGACGTTGAGATCGCCTTCTGTCGAAAATCGATGTGTCTTAGAATCCTACTGGTAGCAATTATTACAATTTGCTACAGTAGGTTCTAATAAACTCAAAACACGCCTGTAATAAAGTCTATCATTATGTAAATAAGTGATATGTCATCGCGAAATTCAGTTACTGTATTATGTGCTGTATTTCGTGTATAGTTTCTGAATTCTTTATACGCTCTGTTTCACGTGTGTCCATTTATCTCCTCCCGTATAGCCGTTTTAACTTTATTAATGTCGTTTAGATGATTATCTCTCTGTACTACGTCCTGCTTTCTTTCCTTCTCGTCGTGTTGCGTGGCCTTTAGTCACTTATCGGCGAAGATTTTACCCATGTCTTCCTTCGATTATCCCTACTCTAATGCGTACGTATGACTTCATGATCCCTGCATGCGTTTAGTTTCGTTGCTCTTCTTTTCTTTCTTGCTTCGTTATTCGTGCGATTCTCTTTCACCTTCTAATCTCGACTAATAATGATCGAACGTTATTCGTGCGACTGTCCTTCACCTTCTCGTCTCCTTATTTGTCACTAGTTCGATTGTGGCCGTGTTCTTTATGTTTCTCTTTCCACCTTCTGCTCTTGTGATATGTCACTCTGACTCCTGCTATTGTTCTCTCTCCACCTCCTGCCAGTGATATCATACAAACCGGTCGCTCGAATCGAATTTGATTTATTTGGTTCGACAACCAAGTTCCGATGAAACAAATGGGCTATTCCAAGCGTCTAATATATGCTTACTACTCCCAGCTGAAGTAGAAGGATCGGCGATCGGCTAAGTAGTAGGAATATGTGAACACATCTGGATTTTGGTTGTACAGAGTAAATTCGTGTCATAGTAAGAAATAAATGTCTTCGGCATGTCAATCTCCTCTTCCCTCCCCTGATCTGTCTACGTATGGTCCTTCCTGATGAATATCCCATGATGTATGTTCATCTGTTTTATTTGTTTGAGTACTTTTAATATATATTTTTAAATTTAACATTATCAAACTTGAGTAGAGTTATTCTACCGTATTCACGAAATCTCATATATGTAATTTAGTAAATTGGAATTCTCAGTTTCAAAAGTGCCGAACGTTCTGCATCGCCACTGTAAAACATTTATGGCAACCATTGTTCTGGCCCGCCACTGATTACCGACTCACCTTAGTTATTGTTCAAGGATATTGAATTTATACGGATATCTGATGGTCTTGACCTTAATTCTGAAACGGGATCATTACTTTAATGGACTACATGACATGTACGCTACAGTTATTTCCATTCCACACATTGTATGGAATGGTAGTAACTGTAGCGTATTAAAATTTTCGTGTCCGTCGGAAGAGGGTGAACGTATTAAACAAAACATTTTATTCTTATGTCCTTTCATTATTATAGTTGAGGTTTTCAAACACAAAATTCAGCAGTAAGTTCTAAAGAGTATAAAACTTTCCTACTTTTAAAACAAAATTCATCTTTTATTTCATCATACGTAGGGGGATGTTGGCGAAATGAAGCGAATGCTAGAGTAGGAGGAAAAATTCCGACCCCATCTTGAAATTAAATCTGCGCGTATTTCAGCCGCTGTAACCACAAAATTCATCTTTTATGAATCACCTATAACGACCGAGTCATCTCAATCTATAGTTCAACCGCAGGGAGAACTATGCTTCATATATTCAACTGTTGGGCCAAATCCTGTAAATAATTGTGATACCCGTTACTGCGTCCAGCTACTCGTTAGTTGTACCGGATCTGATGATGAAGATGGAAGTATTCAAAATTTTCCTGATCGTAATGGGCGTCCGTTCGTAAGAGCGTCACGGTGGTCAGAAGATAATACTGTAAACAGAAGTGGTATTGTTTGTAAAGCGGTTGACCTGTTACATGGAAATGGTGAAGTATCAACTGAAACAGTTGACTGTACTATGTCATGTACAACGCCTGAAGTCTTTATCCAATGTCCACAAACTTGATTGAACGTCTCCTACGTGTAGATGATCACATTAAATCTTTCCTAGATTAGTACGGATGGTATCCATACTAATTAGAGGGGGGAAATTAGTTCCTTTTTTAAATAATCTCGTCGGAAAATCGTAACAAAGCATTGTCATAGTAAAAAATATTCAAATCATGATTATCATAGTAAACATTTAAACAATTGTTTCACACGAATCTAAATGTAAATGAAAATTTTCAATTTCACACTGGCTCGGCCGTGAAATTCCATCATGTTACCGGGATGGGAAAAAGATCCATCTGTTTCTTCGGTACAAAAGCGCTCTAATTAGCATCACTGACCCTGTGATTGTTTAATTTGCAAAATAATACGAGCATTCCACTTGATTCGTACAAAATGTCGCAAATTCGGGCACACGATCGGTGAGCATCCGCTCAAGTTCATCACCATCACATCCTTCCCAATCATAACAGCCCTCCTCAAATTCCAGTCACATCCGCACGAAAATACCTTTTCGAAAATCACCGGTAGAACCGACCTACCTCCTTTTGCTCGCATCAGTTCAAGGCCATCACTCAATGCATATACTTCTTCCTTGATTCATGCTGATGATGATAATATTAAGGCAACAGAGAGACAACTGAGAGTTTACGTCATTCTTCACCATAGTCTATGGGTTTTAACTGGTGTTTATGTACTCACACATAGTACTACTTTATTCTGTGCAAATGTTGGTGTAGATGTAACCATCGACTAAAGCGAATTCGTGCGATACACGTTGAGAGATGAGAGGACGAGGTAGGTTACAAGTAGAACGGGACGGCTGGCGATAAAGACGGTAGACGATAAGGAGGATGGCAGATTATTGGGGGATCAAACGATGACGGTAGATAATGATAAGATGAAGGATGATGGTAACTAAGACGATGACGATAGACGATAGTAAAACATAATGATGATAACGATGACGGTCATGAGACAATAACGATGACGGTACTTAGATGATAAAAATGACGGTTATGCAATCATAACAATGACTGCTATGTGATGATGACATGACGGGAAATCGATGAGCATGGTTAATACAGGACGCGATGATAAGGGGGTAAGGTCGAAGGAGAGGGAACAATAAAGCGCAAAACGCGAGAGATGGACGACGCGGCAGAAGAGGGCAACGAAGAACAGACTACGTGAAAATACGACGAAAGGCAAGAGGGGAAAAAGATACCGGAATAAGTAAGGGTCTTACAAGAAGCTAAGAAAGGCGCCAAAACACATACATGGAATTACAACAAGACGGTAGGTACACGTTTATGTAATTATCGCGTAAAGAAGGATGGCCCAAATAATTCTGGGCTACACAAGAGAAAATTGGGACCCAAGACGTGCTGGGTATACATACGAAAAGGAACCCTACAGTACTCTTGAACACCGTACAGTAACTGACAGTACGACAGAGACACTACCACCTTTCCACGTGTGACCAAGACGCGCACAATCTTCTCCGAATTAGAGAATTAGAACTTTTACTGTTTTTCCCGGCCTACAGTAATATTCTATTACCCGTGTTCGCCGATAACCCGACCACCCGACTCCAGTACATAATTACGTGCTGGGACGAGATGAGAAACGAAACCAGATTGGGTTGGACACTAATAAACCAGACATTAGATCATCAGAATCAGCGCGATGACATCTTCAAAAGACATACTAGGACCAGTAAGGATAGATCCGAAGTAACGACGCCCGGGCTGACAAACGGTCGGCGCTCGGAGCACAAGGAGACCCCACGATTCACACGCGTGCTCGAATCCTATCGGTTGCATGCCAGAACTGGTGATGACACCCTGCGTGACCATCGATACAGACCTGCGAAGTAATTTAATCGTTACAGGGTATTGCATCACCTACCGCATTCAACAGCGAATAGCCTACGACAGTGAACTTCATAAAAAAACCCAGACCTCCAGCGAGGATACACGTGTCAGGCTATCTATCCTCCTTTTTGTCCAGATTCTCGTTTATTGTGTGTAGTAGCCTCGGCGGTAACCGGTTTCATTCGACAGTTGGTGATTCAAGAGCTGTAGTAACAAGAGAATTTAAATCTGAATCGACAAAACCATATCCATAATGTTAGTCATCAGAATATTAACCATAAGCATGAAAATGAACGCGTTGTCGTAGTAATGACGACTTTTATCACCGTCAATGAACTGGATACTTTTGTATAATTGCTTGTGGAAGCAGTACTTTGTAATACTTTGGTACAGATCAATTAGAAAAGGCGAGACCTCAAAGAAACATAACAGCATTTATACGTACTTAGAAATGAAGTAAAACCAACCCACCCTCTCGATACCTCAAATAAAATCAAGCTAGAGATTGAAAATAAATAAATCTCATTCATGCGTAACTATCCTCACTTCCATGCATTATAAACAGTAGAACCCCCAAACTATCAATGTACCTAGAACAACCTCTACAACAACTGTACATAATCACCAATAATCATTTTATTTACTGTTAGTCCACTGATGAATACCCCCAAACTGTATGAATTATTCAGCGAACCAGATGAATAACACACATTCAGATACTATCAATCAAACAAACCTTAAAATAAATATTCATACTTCCTATTCAAAGTGTTGCGGTCCTCTTCTTTAATATATATTGAGTACTCGTTGAATCCTAAATTACCTTTATAGTAGTTTATATTGATCCTGCTACTATGTCTCGCGTAATTCTTCTCTTTAGAGTATCCTATGGTCTATTATCCATCCCTTGTCCTTCTTCCGCCTTCTGTGTTCCACCTGCTTTACACGTGACGTCCCTAAGGGGTTTTCTTTATTGTTTCTACTGGTTTAGGTTACTGTAAGGGTTAATATACGTGTCGGGGTTCTAGAAGAAGTTCGTGCACTTCGCTTGTCTTCCTCCTTCACCAGTCTTCGCTGGTAGTTTGCATAGGTAATAAAGCCGTGGGTAATAACTTACTATTTCTCCTTACCAACCCTGATATCGCGGTTGGGTCGTAAATGTCGCAAAGAATGCTGGCTTCACCACAATTTGCAAACGTCTAGGAGTTCTCCCAACGATTACTTGGTTGACTTTGTTGTCGTGATCTGGCCTCTCTCGAGGTTTCAGCAGTTGCAGTCTTGTAGAACTGGATGTTGTTGTAACAATTTGTTTATTCGGAAACTCGTTCTTTCTCTCATTCCCTAGTGGGGATCAGCTATGAATTTATACCCCCTTTGCCGGCTCAAAGTATTACACGTGGTACTTTTTGTTCTAATTATAATCCTATTCCAATTTGATACACGTTTACAAGTGTGACTTGTTTTGGTGTGTCCTTTCTTTGTGATGTTTCTCATATTGTGTGCTGTATTAGTATCCTGCCACCGTGGTGGTTATGCACACTTAGTGCGATACCAATCGTTGTATGATAACATATTAATCATTGTTACCCCCGTATTATATCGTTTATTACGTCTCTTGCGACATCCATAAATTCCTGTCCCTCCCAATTTGTCACCATAAATTCCTGCGGCCACTCCCTGCGTCCCGTGCCATGTAGACACCCAAGTAGCCATGAGTCAACACAAAGTTGAGATTTTATATTTCACTTTATCATTACCTGGGAAGTTTGTTGCTACTGTGTCCAGAGTTAAGCAAATTTTTACTATCAGCTTCTTAGAACTTTGAGGATGTTTCACTGGTGGTCCTCTCACGATTGAAGCCAGGTCATCGCTGTAAATATTCTGCATCCTCTTCTATCCATACCTTGCAGTTCTTCCCTGTTCAACGTTGTTCTATTTCCATTAGGATCCACAGAGGCACCAAGTCCAAATATTTCTTTAACATTATTGGTATCTTCACCTTTTGTCCTGTTCCCACTTGTCATAGTAATATCATATGTGTTTCCATCTTTTAGTGCAACCAATGCACTCTTCTTCCTGTATTATGTATAGTTCCTATGGTGGCCTTAGTGACATGTTTTTCAGATGGTAAATCGTACCTGGCTGGATACCGCATTTCAAGCGACATCGTCACGGTGGTGCTCATTTTCCCTTCGTTACAGCATCTGCATCAAACCATTCACTTATTCTTTCATAAATAAACCAGTTGTATTCCTTCCCAGTGCTTTTCCTCTTGGAGGTCTTTTTACCCAATCTCTTCTGAAGTTTTATCCTCCATCTTGTTTCCTCCGAAACAATAACATCATCCAATAGATGACTCGCTATACAGTATTGATAGATATATGCGCAACTTCTGATCATTAAAAGCTTGTAAGGAAAGCCCGGAAGCTCCACGCATTTACGGTTACTTCCTTGTTCCTTTTTACATCCGTACATTTGAATACATGTTTTTACTATCACAGTCTCCTGGTATACTCCGCTACATTTCTTAAATTTCGGGAGACGGAATCCTATACACATAGTTACCTTCATCCACCTCATCGGCCTCCGCCTCCGCTACAGCACCAATCACGGCCAGTCCAGGACATAAGATACCTCGACATTTGATACATCTGATTGTGTTTCTTTTCCATGCAACGACATCTTTGAATGACCCCTTGTATTTAATTGCACTTTTCGCAGGCGTAAACGGATCTGGCATACGCTGTTCCTCACCTTCTTTAAGGTATATTGTCGTGATGCCTCCTTTCGGCGTCTAACTCTGTGGTAAATTATCTCCTATTTTATTAAATCCCTTCCTTCTCCTGGATTTCCATTCTGACGTAGACCCTTAGACGAACATTTGGTCTGCAAGATATGACGTTTGGTAACCCTAATTCGCCTTCACAATAAGTGCAATCGACTACCACACTAATCATTATACTAGTACTTAGCCCTAGATTAGCGGCAAGCAGCTGTCCTATGCTACGACAATTTTCTTTTCAGCTAATAGCGCACGCCGTGAAGCGATGGTCGCTTCCTGAATCCCAGACGAGAGCTATGTATAATATGCAAAGTTGATTCTGTCGCTTCTTTGATTATTTGTATTTGAGATACCCCTTTACTTTCAATTGACAATACGTATCAAAATGTATGTATAATAAAATCGTGGGACGAAATCTAACTATACGTGTTCCTATAGGTTTTCTTGTGTGCTCTAAATGTCATACATCTAATCTATACTGTCGGATAATTTTCATTTCCCGATACAGTATCAAACGTGTAAAGTAACTAAGTAAGTGAGCGTGTGAAATAGTGTCGGAGGATTTCCCTCCTTAACTGAATAATAAGTATGCAAAATGCAGTAGGCCTTAATCTCCATTCATTTTCTAAACGTCTCCTTTTCTCCTAATTACATTGGACTGTTGTCGCGTATGGTTTTTCTTCTTGGCTCCCCCTTATATCCATCATATTTTCCTCTCCCTCCTTCGGTGGTAGCGGTTGCGAGCCAAACCGTTCACCAGCCTTTCGACAAATTGTAAAGGTAGAAATTTATCACTGATTGTAGAGAATGGACCAGACTGTCCAGTTAGTTGACCTGAATTTTCTCCTTCATATAATTCGCATTCATCGTCATGCTCATCATCACCAACTATGTAATCAGCCTGAAAATTCTGTTCTCCTTATTTAACCAGTACAGAATCATAATTCCAAAATTTATACTGGCTATACTTTCCTCCTGAGTAGGCATGAATATCAGAAATAGCGTTACCAGAATCCCCATTCCGGAAAGAAATTTCTTCACGAAGTCCAAGTTTCGGGAGATTTTTTCCTTCCATACTACGTTTTATATCCATACTACCCACTGAGTAGTGGTGTTACTGAATTATGAATTGTCTCTGAGTCTGGATTGTCTCAGGTAATATCTGTTTGAATTGTTGTGTAATGTTTTGAATTATATGAATTAAAATTTTGAACCAAAGATAGACTTACCTCTAGGTTGCAGGTACCACCGAGGACTTTGGAGTACTCGGAGGTGTATTTAAGGCCAGCTCCTCTTGCTCTCGGAACAATAAATAAAAGTTACAGGAAAAATTGTCAGGTTGTGGGTTTAGTGTGCAACTAGTAACTAGTCTACAAGTGCTACCGTTATATTTTCCTGTCAACATTCATCTCTGATCAACATATCTCGCTGAAATGGAGACTAGCAACAACATGCCGCGGTAGACTATTCAAAAACTCAACACAAGCTACTACTACCTCTAGAGTAAAACGTTAGATGTTATGCTTCGAGGTAGAGGTCTGTGGGGTTTTGTCGATGCGTCGTAAGAGGTGCCGAAGGGTCAGAATGAGTTGAACATGTACTCCCAGAGAAGAGATGAAGCCATCTCCTTAATCATCCATTCAATTGAGGACTGATGCTTTGCGCCCGTCATCGGCCTTCGCGATCCGCAAGCGATTTGGGAAACGTTGAGCTTCATGTACAAGGCCACGTCTGAAGCTAGCATCGACGCCTACCTCATGCAGTACCAGAGCATGAAAATGGAACCGACCGAGATCATGCAGTATGTCAATCGCATGAAAGAGTTGGAAAACAAACTCAGTACATTCGGCCAATTTTTTACAGAGGCCGAGAAAAAGCGTGTCCTTCTTCGTGGGCTACGGTCCGAATTTTCCGTCATAGTTGGTGTGATCCGTGCAACAAAGAAGACCGTGAATGATGCAGTGGGACTTCTCGTCATCCAGGAGACAGAACATGGGATAATGGGCGACCTCCCCGAAGTGAAGACAGAACAAGCATTTCCAGTCCGAGTGGCTTACCGTGACAAGGTCTGTCACTTTTGTGGGGATAAAGGCCACATCAAAAGGAATTGCTTTAAGAACCCTAAGAGTACCAGTTTCAAGTGGGAAAAGACAGTAGGAGACTCTTCGTCAAGCGAGCCACTGTCTCTAGTCACGTTCATCGCGCAAATTTCTGGGACCATGTCCCACAAGTGGTTCATCGACTCTGGGGCATCCACACATATGTTCAATGACGAGTCGTCGTTCAGTGACCTCAAGGAGAAGACGTTAGACCGCACTGTATCAATCGGAGATGGTTTTCTGCTAGCCATCAAAGGAGAGGGAATTGTGCATGCTACCACTGTGGTTGATGGTAGAAAACAGAATGTAGTGTTTTGAAAGACGTCCTGTTCGTACCAGAGCTCTCATGCAATCTCATTTCCGTTTTTCACTGTCAAACGAATAATCTGAGGGTCACATTCCAATCTTGGAAGGATTTTTCTGGAGTGTGTATCGCTTAGCACGTACCATCTGGGCAGACAATGTTTATTGGGGTTGAGAACAAAAAGAACGGTCTGTTCGAGGCTATTCTGAGCACAACGAAATCTTCCAAAAAGACGGAAATGGAAGTTGCATGAACTAAAGTCTTCTCTGGCACGCATGTCTAGGACACGCAAGTGAGTCCACTATCTCGAAAACGATACCAATAGTAAATAGCATGGACATGAAGAAATGCAATCTCAACAGTGCATGCGAGACATGTGAGTTGAGCAAGTCGAAGCGCCCTCCTCGCCCAATGAGGTCAGAATAATCAAAGGAACTCGACTGAGGTACTAGATCTGCTTCACTGTGACCTACAAGGGCCAATCAAAAACCCTAGCATGAATGGTGCGGTGTACTTTCTGCCTCTATTAGACAACGCAAGTGGACTTTCCATGGTTCGTCTGTTGAAGTCAAAGGATGAATCGACGACGGCTCTGAAGGAAATGATAACAAAGATGGAGAAAAATAATGGGCGCTCTAATAAAAGACTGAGGGGCGAAAATGCTGGCGAGCTGCTAATCAACCACTTCCAACGCTGGTTGCGTGAAAAGGGAATGAGACGTCACCTGCATACTCACCTGAATCTAATGGGAAGGCCGAGCACGTTCAACAGACTATTATGAAGACGACGAGATGTCTTCAGGACATGATCAAGGACGTCCCAAACCACAAGGAGCTCTGGGACGAAGCCGTACTGACCGCCAACTATCTACGTAACCGAATGTTTAGTTTCTCTGGAAGCAAGAATTGAATGACTCCCTACCATGCTTTTACTGGAAATAAACCTGACCTCTCCACCTTAAGCACGTTCGGAGCGACGGCGTATGTTCATGTCCCCAAGTTCAAAAGGATGGGCAAAGTTGGCCGATAGGGCGATACAAGGTATACTTGTCGGGTACAGTCCGGGAAACTTCTACCGCATACTGGTACAACATGGCAACTCCCGAAAAGTTGTCGTGTCGAAGGATATACGCTTCGACGAGTCGGGTTCAATTATAGTCAAGGAACACCGTGTCGGAGAAGGACACAATAAATGTTCTGGTAAGGGAAACTATAACGGAGAAGACACTGAAGATGATTCAGTTGTGGCCCGAGCGAATGAAATCACGCTCGGTGACGAGGTGAGCTCCGAAGATGAAATCCACAAGAGTGACGGGACGGATGACGAACACGCTGGAGAGGAAGATGCAAATTTAGATCCAGACGCCGTCACGTACTATCCTTACGTCCGTAGATCGACACGTGTATCGCATCCACAGGAGCGTTTTGACTTGATGCTTGTCAGCAGCGTCTGATGAGAAGGGCAGATGACCCAATGTCCCTGTCAGAATCCTTGGCAGCAAATGATTGTCACCATTGGGGAAGGCGATGAAGCAGGAGCTGAAGATGATAGAAAAGATGAAGACATGGGAACCGGCACTCCTTCCACACGACAAGAAGACAATGAAGACTAAGTGGGTGTTCAATCGCAAGTACGACACGTCGGTAAATGTGACAAAACACCGTGCGCGACTTGTAGCGAAAGGGTTCAGCCAAACCCCTGGTGTGGACTATGTGGAGGTATTTGCACCTCTGGAAAGGTAATCCTCTCTCCGTTTCCTTCTGGCACTCAAGGTTCTGCGCAACTACAGTATTTTGCAGTTGGATGTCAACAATGCATTCCTAAATGGAAAATTGACTGAGGAACTCTACCTCGAAGTACCGGAGGGTGTTGGCCTGGAAAAAACTAATGGTGATTGTTTCCGACTACTTAAGGCCCTGTATCGTCTGAAGCAGGCGGCTCCCGCGTGGCATGAGGAGCTAGAAGCGTGCCTGATTAAACTTGTATTTCATAAATCAATAGCGGATCCAAGCCTCTTCATCCGGAAAATGAGTAAAAATGAGGTCTATCTATTCGTATATGTAGACGACGTGCTTCTAGTGGGTAGAGGCCGCTACGATCTGCAACGAGTTGCAGACGACATTGCCGCTCGATTTGATGTTCGTTTGGAGGACAAGGTGACAAAGTTCCCAGAGATTTCCTGTGAAATTTTGCAGGATGAAGTCTTGATGCACAGTACGACAGCTGTAAATCGGATATTGAAGAAGTTCAATGTGAAAGACTGCGAGACTGCTGCCATACCGCTGCCTCCGGGTACTGTGCTGGACAAAACGATGTCACCGAGCTCTGACCAAGAGAGAACGGAGATGGGTAGGGTCCCGTACTGCGAACTGGTGGGTTCGCTTCTATACCTGGCCAATACCACGCGGCCGGACATCAGTTTTGCAGTTGGAGTACTATCACGCTACATGTAGGACCCTGGAAAGGGACATTGAACTGCAGGTTTACATGTTCTCCGCTATCGGAGCGGCAACTTGAATCTTGGGATAAGGTTCCAATCATCGTGTGAAAAGGATGGTGGTCGCGTGATTGGTTACAGCGATGCAGACTTCAGTGGCGACCGCGATGGATGTAAGTCAACATCTGGGCATGTGTTTCTACTGGCATGGGTAGCAGTGAGCTGATCTAGCAAAAAGCAGTCCCTAACTGCTCAATCTGCAGTGGAAGCTGAGTACATCGCGCTGTACTTCACTACACGTGAAGTCATTTGGCTTCGGAAGCTGGCCCGAGAGATGGCCCTTTTGCCAGGGGCAGAATCGAGTGCGATTCATGTAGATAACCAAGGGTGTATGGCTGTCGAACAGACCGAAAGTTTGAGTGATAGGTCGGAGCATATTGAAATCAAGTTTCACCTTTTGAAAGACAAGGTGAAGGATGGAACGATCACATTGAATTACGTGCCGTATGAGAACATGGCAGCAGAGAATTTCACGAAACTTCTCACAGGTGAAAAACATCAGACGAACCTTCTAATTCTCGGCATGGTACGCTCTAAATGAGTTTTCTTCGAGTTGGAGTGTTACTGAATTATGAATTGTCTCTGAGTCTGAATTGTCTCAGGTAATATCTGTTTGAATTGTTGTGTAATGTTTTGAATTATATGAATTCAAATTTTGAACCAAAGATAGACTTACCTCTAGGTTGCAGGTACCACCGAGGACTTTGGAGTACTCAGATGTGTATTTAAGGCCAGTTCCTCTTGCTCTCGGAACAATAAATAAACGTTACAGAAAAAATTATCAAGTGGCACCGAATCCCGATTTAAAGGTAGAATGTCCACAGCACTGTTGCCAATATCACCGTCGTATTTTAAATCCGTTACAACGGAATTGTATGAGGTGAAATTTTTCTTGGTCTCG
This sequence comes from Odonthalia washingtoniensis, assembly GCA_032358235.1. Lineage (NCBI taxonomy): Eukaryota > Rhodophyta > Florideophyceae > Ceramiales > Rhodomelaceae > Odonthalia > Odonthalia washingtoniensis. Next base: position 12,731 of record JAULBU010065357.1, read on the forward strand.
TTGGCGTATCGATGCACATGTCTCATAGATATTTAAAAACGTTTATCTACAAATCACTTGCCGCAAGCCATCTCGAGGTGAATAATTCCTTTTAATATTACATTATGTGATGCAGCAATTATATATGCACCAACGGAAAGGATTTAATTCTGATAATTGCGTGAGTTCTCAGATATGAACCATACATACTTCAGTGTTGGCAACTCCAATTTCATTATTGCGAGTAGAGCATCGAAAATCGACAAAACTGCAATCTCGTCCTGCTTGCAATCATTATCAATTATTTGATCAAAAAGTAAAGTAGACATATCTGTACGTACATACTGAGTGTTTGGTCCTTCTCCACTTTCATTACCCCCTTTTCCGTTACAATTCTCATCATTCTCATCATGCCTATCATACCAATCATTTTGATCATGGACATTAACGACATCACTTTTGATACGACATCACAACACCGTACCAAATGATTCCACGATTTCCAAACCAATTCACACTAGACTTCCGAAACCGAATCGCCTCAAAAGTTCATTTCGTAATTAACAAGAAGAAGTGCAGGCGATTCGGGTACCATTTTTGCCAATTTAATAAATATATCTTCTTTGTAATTGTCTTATATTTTAGCCCTCATTTGGTTCCCATAAATTTACTGCAGCGTCATCGTTCAAATAGAACAGTTGCGTAACAAATTAAATAAAAGGTAATGTTAGATGATGACTTCCTTGATCCAAAATGATATCATGTGATGAAACATGTACTGTTTGTATGCGTTCAAAAAAGTGATAAGCAGCCAGCACTGGAAGATTATTCTCCTAACTCAATGAAAGTACAAACATCTGTTCGGATCAATTACAGAAAAAAGTAGACTTCTGAAACAAACTGACAGTATGAAAACATTATACTCTTACCATGTGACGGAAACAGTTGATTGTTACTGATGATGTTTCCGTTCTTTTTGTATTGGATTTTTATGAGGGTCACCCTGACACGGCGTCATGTAATAATTTTTATAGGGAGAAGTCGTGATCAGTAGGTAGTAAAGTGAGAAATCGCCATTTTCGGTAGGGAAGAGTTTGGGGACTCGACAAAATCAGTGCGGAGATGCTGTGAAACTGACAACCTCTGTACGGAGAATATTTTCATGTGTCGAAATCAGTGGGGAGACCTCCGTACTGTTTTCATTCTTCAAAAATTATCGCCCGAATAAAAATGAATGAATGTTTGTAACTTATATTTTCCATATCTAGTACTGTGTAGTCACCGATTTCCCATCACTGTTCACCCCCATCATCATTCTCCATACCGTTCCAACAGAGTTGCAAGTACTTTACATTCCACATCCCATCTACAATCTGAAAATGAACACTCCCACCCTTATTATGCAACAATTTGAGAAGGTAAATACGGGATAATGTATTTCCGACATTTTCAGAGTCGGGTATGAGGACGAATCAAACTACGGAAGACATACGATTTTTCTTCACCTGCAAAAGATATGCAAGTGGCTCCCTTTGCTCGTTCATGCCAACAAATTTATATGAAATTAAAAGGTAGTGGGCTCTTCTAAATCACAGCATCTGCCCAAGGCATAGCAGAAACAAATTCTCAAGAGGCTTCGGATATTGCGAATGTCCAACGGAATGACATTGTTGTCCCATCATCATTATGTGTCAAATTGGAAACTTGGAATGGTATTGACGATCTAGAAGCTTATTCAGATGAACCAACTCAGCCCACTCAATAAACTGAAGCCACACAACAGACTCAATAACTGAATCGACAAAACTGACGCAGCCAACGGAATTTGGGGAAGAATTTAAATATTCTGACTATTCTGACTATTTTTTTGATGGAGATTATACTTCCAATGTGCCTATTGGAATTACATATGTAGAGACAATGAAGATTGATGATAACAGTGGTGATGATATCTATGAGGAGACGGGAAGAAGCAGCATTACGAGCGAACCAATAGAATTTGAGGGGGTAGGTACTGCTTTTGGCGGATAAGGAGAAGATTCAAATCACGATAATGGTACATTTTCCCGATAAAAAACACCTTCACAGCAAAAAAGAAGACTACAATTTTTCACAAACAGAAAATTTCGCGGAGGTTAACATTAAGAGCAAAACAAGCTCTTGAAACTAAGATGTTGGCACCACAGTGCTAGAAATCTATTGCAACGATTCCTATTGAACAATTATTGATACATATTTTCCCGTACGTTGGAAATGTGAAAGATTCTGCAGAGCCTATAACGAACAAGTAGGATTACAGAACAGAATAAATCTGCATCAGAATGCCAAAATAGTTGCAAGTACCTGTAAAATGAAGCAATGCCAATTTTAGCATACGGTCTAAAATGATGGCATCAACAGGAAAATGGAAACTGAATAAGTGTAATGTTCACAAAGATTTTTGTTTGCCAGGAGATAATGGTGCGGAGTATTTTGAAGGAAACAACATGGACGAGAATTTGTACACCTTTATATACATTTAAACATGTAGCCAGATTTATTATTGCGTAGTTGGTACTAAACTCGTCTTTTTCTTCCAAAAAACAGCATAATTATTCAAAGCAAATGCCATATATAGTCTACAATCTGATTTACAACATTTCACAAACGTAAAGAAAACAGCTCTTTCACATGATCCAAATTATAAGATACAATGGCATGGCATCAATGGAAGGTTACGCAGGGCTACTACAGAATGTTGGACACATTGTGAAATATTTTCCTGTTTAGGGTTGAAGATGAAAAAAGTAGATATAAAGCAATCCTTTTCATCTTACATCAACGAAAAAAGATGGATTCATTGAAAACCATGAGATTTTCAGAACTGATATGGTCGATACGTCCGATATAAAAGATGATAAAAAGTAGTACAGTGGGTTTCTTTTCATACCGAGTATAGCCTAGCACTGTGGCAAGTTCGGTCGAATGAAGGCTACTGTAAATGTCTCTCGTTGCCAGTGACATGGGCATCAATCCCATGGAACCATTTTCGAGGTGATGTTTTACGATTAAAATCACCATCTGGTTCCAATTCTGATCTAGCTCTCTGTTGCAGTTGAGAGTTTTGAAACTTGGAGTACTGTTTTCGGCGCGCTTCAGAATGCGGCTCCTTTTGATGTATAAAAACATAGTACTATTTTTGACCAAGAAAAGGGCATGGAAAGTAGTTACAGTTAAACGATGCGTCTGACTAAGATATTCTTGCATATGATTCATGTGAAGAAAAATATGAGTCCACGTCTTGGAGGGGAGACAAATATTTCTTTACCTCATTATTATTTAATTTCAGATCGTGCGCCATGTGTTGAGAAAGTTGAACAAATAAGAGAACAATATGTAGAAAGGCAGCCTACCTGCCTGAAAACAGTTATGTAATCAGAAGTGTACACAGCATATTCAACATTGGAAGATCTGATATTTACAACGCAAGGAGCGAAGATTCAAATGAGTTCGTCACTTAAGAACAACATAAGATACGTGTAACCGCAAAATATGTTGATCACCGTTGTAAGTTCTTAGAGAATTGGATTTTAAAACGCCAATACTCTGCTACATTATGTACCAAGCCCGTCCCACCAAAATTTGAACAACATATTGCAAATTTCATAACAAAATCTATAGACTATCATCTTTCTATTAAATGGTTCCAGAAACTGGTCTCATGGAATCCACAGTTGTAAGCAAAGTTTATTATATTATCCTTCATATATTTAAACTGGGTGGTATTATATAAGTACCACAATGTTGCGCATTTTCTGCTGATGGTACTGGATTTCCTTGTCTCCATGGTTTTTCTATTCTTTCCAAGAATAATGCATCTATTAATATACATAAGTACGTTTCAAAAAGACATATCATCTCATAGGGAGGAAAAGGATGAAGGAGTTTCATTTTTACTTCCATTACAAAAGGACATCAACATCTTTTGTTGGAATCCACTCATCTAATTTCTAACGGAGGAAATGTGTACATACCTGTAGCTATACTACCTTCCTTAGGTCGCCCATCCAAGAACACAGGTACCGGCTAACGTTCATGGTTTGAAAGGGATCCAGATCTACAGAACAAACGGATCTACTCATATTTACTATGTGGTGCAAAAGTTTTGAGCTCCGTCAACGAAAGTGATACATAATTTCATCATGGCATATCCCTATTAAAAGTTCGATTTTTCGTACATCTCCCCACTATTTTTTAGGACCTTACCACCGTTCTTGTCACTTTGTAATTATTCCCTACCATTTCATACTCATTTTCTGTCAGTTCCGTACCTAAGCTGTCAATTTCACATTTCCATGTTGTATAATGGAACAGTATGATACAAACTGAATTATCTCCAAGAAGTAAAATTCATGTGAACACTATTTTTAAATCACGTGTTACCTACCATTATCTTTTCGGTTCTGGATTTTTACCGAGAACTTTCATTCTTGGCCGTCCACTTCTTTCATTTTGTGTGACTGCGCCGTACCATTTGTTCCAGTTTTGGATCCAGTTTTTTTCGTAGCTTCTTTTCGAAAATTTTACATCCGTTCATTGAATGATTGAAACAATTTCGCAACTGAAGTTAAACTAATCATAATGACAATCCTTATTATTGACAGTGTTCCACACAACAACAACAACAAGATACAGTGATTTTTTCGATATATTCGTTTCGGTCGTCTCATTATCCATTCCGTTAGTGTAAAAAAAGAATGGATCGTTTCTGAGCTGTATTGTTTTCTTATAAAATTCTCTCCTCGTCTCATACATGGTCTTATATTTTGAATAGCAGCCAGTCGTAGCCCGTCTATTATATATATGCACCGTTTTCTCTTGCTCTATGCTTCACCTTACTGCACGTTAGTTACACTGCACCTGCTTCCACTCGTATTCATACTTTAATGGCTGTACACCGAACCATTAGGACATCGGACAACTTGAGGTTATGAAAAGATCGGCAGTTGTACTGTAAACACGGGAGTGCCGATGTCGATATTTATTTCAACACGACCCCTGACGGAACTCATGTTGATACACGATGTGGACATTTCCAATCGGGTTGCCCGATTTGGACTTTATCGTTTCATGTTACCCAATTTAGGTCATGTTCACCTGACATCAACATTCGCAGGAATTCTTTTCTTCTCTTTTTCATAATATTACTAAAATAAAACGCTGCACCTACCCGTATCTGAATTTTTCAGCTCAACTTTTATCACCTTTCGTCACCTTTCAATGTAAAATATTTTCATCTTCGTGCTACTCCTTTCGTAAATATTTTCTCCTCGCTATTCACCTCTCAAATTTTACTTAAAATCCAAATTTCTCTACTCCAACTTTGAACTTTTGCACTATTTCGCTTGAATCTACGCCACTACTTTCCCCTCGTGTGTGAACATAAATGGTTCATATGTATCAGCCAGATGTGACATAGTGGCGTTGATATTGGACCAAATAATACGACCACATCCTTGCGCTCTACCCTTCCGGGGGGTCCACCTGCCAGTCTTTAACAGTATCTTCGTCCGTGGCCCGATCGGTAAAGTTTCACTCTGGTGGGCAATGGCATTGTGATTCATTTGGGCGAGTTAACTAGTTCGATTTTGGTGTAGTTTACATTGTTTGTCCCGTCAAGAAATTACTGATCTCTAGTAGAAGCCCTTTAGCTTGACAGTTGTAGAAATGTACTGTACGAAGGAAACGCTAGAGGGCTTCGTTAGAACATCTGCGACTTGGTTTTTTGAACGGACGAGCAGTAAGTGGATTATATCAGACTACAGTATCTCGCGAACGGGATGTGCCTTGATATCAATGTGCTTGGTCCGTGCTTAATACTTTGGTTTCGTCGCGATATATTTCGCAGCAGTTCTGTCTGTGAACATAATTTTGAATGGTATCAGCACAGCTGGAGACCATGATGAGTGATTTGGGATCTCCCACAATAGCTTTCGGAGCCAAATAACTTCACGTTGGCATGTTGAGAGTGCGATGTACTCAGCCTCGCCGGAAGAGAGAAATATGACGGACTGTCTTTTGCTTCCCCAATAGACTGGAGTTAAGTCAATGCCGATGACGAATACTTTGGTAGAGCGGCGAGATTCTTTGTCATCTCCCCAATCGGAGTCGACAACAGTGCACACCTGTGTTGCATTGGAGTATCCAATACGTCGTAAATGAAATCCATAGTAGAGTTTTCCTGTGATGAAGTGCGCAAGAGACGCTTTGCCAATTGCAGGTGACGATGGCATGGTTCGTTCATGTGTCGAGCGAGTGCAAATATGGGGAAGATATTATCTGGTCTTGTACAAACGGCAAGATACAAGATTGCGCCAACCATGGAGCAACATAGGTTGTGATGATCTTTTCAAGACGTGTCTCGTCGTCAGTTGGTGTATTTTTGTCAGGGTGTGAAGTAATGGGTGTGGTAACGGAATTTCAACCTGACAGACCGAAGTAGATGGATAGCGTATCCCCTCTGATCCACCTTGATACCTGAAATGGTCCTTCTAACTGAACCAACGGATGAAGCTGTGAAGAGGTCTGAACAGCTTTATGTCTAATGAATCCTTTCGTTTCCCCTTCATTGTCTCTAGCATCGTGGAAGAATTTGAAAAAAAGCACATTTCATCTACGACGACCAGTAGAATGACGGAGATGTGTCCATGGTTGAGGAAATAGAGACGGGGTCAAATATTGAAATCTTGAAGCCCCAAGAGAGAAGGACATGGTGCAGTTGTTATCCCCAAAGGTTACCGGCTTGTTTTACTCCCTATAGGTACATCCTCACAACACAGATACAAACTGGACCGGCTAGTGTACTTCTCGGATCGTAAGGCTGTTCCATAATTATAGGCCTGTATAATGCGTTATATATAGGCATTTGAGACATCTACAATCTCTGGTATGAGGTTGTTGGGAGAAGCAAATGCGAGGGGCATGCGAAGACTTTCGTCAGTCCCGATGGCAGCATATATATGTTGGGTGTCTAAAGCATCGTATGGCTGTTGAATATCACCTCAAAGTACACAACGCAGATTGTAGAAGAAGTTTTCACTTTTCTCGTATATCTGCTTTGCGTGGCATGTCACTTGAATGGTACTGGTTTCATCTCTGCTGTGCGTTTTTCGTATGTACAGGTACCGCGACGAATAAGAGCCTGATATTCTCGGTCGATGGCTTCTGACCATTTTGGGTCTGCGCATGCTGCTTGGAAAGTGTACGAAAGTGGATGACCATCCGTTATACCACGGTAGGACTTTGAGGAAATGCATGCGGTTAGGGCAATTGGATTTGAAAAATGGGTGGCATCCATATAGCACGTGAGATATTCTTCGGCTTCACTGTTCTCAACGATTTCGATCTCATCAATATGGCGTTGTCGGGAGAGACCCTCAATTAGGCTGGTGAGTGATGGGAGTGCTTTGTCCGGTACGGGATGAAAATCTGTAGCTTGTACGATGATTATGGACTTGTTTTCCTGGATGAAACCACAAATAAGTCTGTTGTCTCCTTCTGCTCCAACGAGGCGACATTAATGCGAGCGATGAAGCAGCTTCTTCCCAGAGACGGAGTGGGAGCGATAGATGAATAAGTATCTGAGTTGTCTGAACTGGTGAAGACGGCAGTAATTGAGGACTGTTTTTGGATCCCACAGGATTATGGATATGTTACCGCCGACACGTGAGAGATGATTCCTGACCCAGTTGGAGTGGCTGATTGCTTCACCCCAAAATGTGTGTGGTACATCTGTTGAGAATAGTAAGACATGCGGTCGAATTCAATGTTCTTGTATGAGCCGTTCGACAATACCATTTCTTTCCGGAGTGTAACTAGGTGACCGATGGACTGAAACGCCTATGGTTCGACAGAGATCTGCCAAGTCGTGGGGTACGTTTTCGTGTGCTCCTTCACATCTTATGCGACGGACTTTGTATACCTTGCAAAAATGGCTCTCCACAGCTGAAATTAATGTGCTAACTACAGAATGAAGCGCTCCATTTTAGGTAATTATTTCCAAGTCAAACTTTGCCCTTCTGGGATCCATGAAGTGTGCTACGTATGTGTTTCCAGCAAATTGTGGCCGTCAATAGTCCGGACAGATCATAGTGTACTTCTTTGTAAAAGTCGCGACGATACGTTTGGATGGAACGGATTGGAGACCTTTTATGCTTTGCCTTTATGGATGGTATGCACTCTAATCAATCGGATATGGATCTAGCGAACTTGGACACATCTTTTCGTATCGCTGATAGTTCTTAGAATCAATCTTATGTTACTTGACCGGTAACTCGGTTCCAATGGTGATAAGAGATCATAGGTGACTCTCTAGTAGCAATGGAAAGAGCGTATGGAGGTGTTCTTTTGTAGAAGAGGTTGTTGAGACGCATATGATAAAGTCCACTTGCGCACCTTGCTTCCCATAAAATCTTGTATGAGGGAAAGAACCTTTTCGAAAAATTAAACAACCCTTGTATGGTCAGTAGATGATGATTTTACTACCCCTAATACCGTGAAACCACCGTCTATGTTGAGGAATATGTTGCCCTTTCCGACTATGTAGGTCGCCCCAAAGGCCGCTTGGACGGGTTCAGGTTTCATTTCAATATACGACATGAAGTCTCACTTTTTGTTAAATAAACGATGAGTGACGACGGAGTAGATGAAGGCGTCGTCGGTCTTGATCACTTCAACACGTGCAGCTTTAGTGTAGAAACTGTTCTTGATCTTCACCAAACAGGCATGAGATTGATAGTTTGGTATTCCATCGGGTACCTTGTAATTTCTCCTGCGACTATTTGGAGGTCCTGGACGAAGGTATTTCGGAAGAATTCTCTGGTCATAGGATGCTATATTTTCAGTTGGATAGCCATTATTTTTGGCAATAGATGTTCAACCTCCGTGGAGTGTTTCGCTCCACTGAAAATTTGTGGAATAAATCGTGAGGTGTTCACATGGATGGTGATCTGGTCCGTTATGTGTGTTAATTTTTTAATTCCCATCTCCTTCAACCTGGATACGATTACGGTAGTGCCTGATGAAATACCCTGTCTTTCCGTAGTATTGGCATACCAGATCAGATAAGTCGACGGTTCTGCAGCCGCGGCCCCAAAATCTACCTTTAAAACCTCTTCCCCTATACCTACCTCTGTTGGTGCCACCGTCACGGTTAAATTCGTTATATACCCTCGGTGGAAGGTCACCTTTAACAAACTTGGCATTGAACATATTACGGCTCTTGTAACGCTGATTTCAGCATATACCTCGCTAATCATGGCGTCTAATTCCATTTTCGTGATGTTTTCTATCATATCCAAGGGCTCGTATGGCTTTGGGAAAGAGCATATCAACTTAGCAACTTTCTCCTTCTCGAATAACTCGTTGCCTTGGGTGGCAATCTTGCCCAAGATTGACATAAATCTTGAAACATGTTGGTCCCACGAATAATTCGTCTTGTTGAAGACGTGGTTGTTGAGCCATTTTTGGACATTGTTGACTGCTTGGGCAATGGAATTGTTGAAAATCTGTTCAAGTTCCTCCCATAAGTCTTAACCGGTATTAGAGTCTTTGTCAACAATCTTCCTAGTCTTGGCTAATACGGAGTCTCCAAGACGCAACACAAGGCTGGATTTGGCTTTAGCTGATATATTTCCATATTCCTTTAAATCTTCTCTGCTGGCTCCAGTTGTCTCATAGCTTAAAGCAATGAGCTTTGGGTCATCACGACGGATGAAGATGTAGACTTGAGGCCTGCACCAGATGAATTCAGTGGGCTTCTCTAGTTAGGAAAGACGAAAAAATTGTTGTTGATTTCTGTAGACAAAATTTTGTTTTGTTGATACAGATGATGCTTTTGATTTATTGAGATCTTTTTCAGTGCTGTGCTACCATGTAATAAAATAATAGGTCGGTTCTGAGCTGTATTACTGTTGTTGTTTTTATTCTCTCCTCGTTTCGCCACCTTTTGCGTCTCAACCAGTGTCTTTTATTTTGAGTTGACGTCGTCGTAGCCAGTCTATTCTCTGCACCGTTTTGCTCTATGCTTCACATTACTGCACGTTAGTTACACTGCACCTGCTTCCACTCGTCGTCATACTGTAATGGCTGTATGCCGAACCAGTAGAACATCGGACAATGTGAGGTTACGATTATATAGGCAGTTGTACTGTTAAACAAGCAAGTGCCGATGTTGAGATATATCTCAACAGTCATGAGCCGTTCTCCACATACAGTGAAGAGATGATGATTTGGGTTACTTGCGGTGACTTGCCCATTGGATTTTTACTGTATTGCAAACACATAAGTACCGTCTTGATGGTCTTTTCCTGAAACAGAAAATGCTCCCCACCCACTACTGTCGAATAATATAGAACGGCCCTAACAAAACGATAACATAATACATAATATTATTATGTTACCTGGACAGTTCTATAACATTTAAGTAGATATGAACAAAGGTGGAGAATGTGTGCCTCTGGTCATGTCAGACTTTTGAGGTTTGAAATGGAAGCAAATTGCCCCTGTAACACCAGTGGGGTATAGGGGCGATTGGATCTACTGATTGTCTGAGACACTTGTTAGGAAGGAAGAAAAGGAATGAATGTAACGTGGCATGACAGGTTTGTGCATGGGCCTGAAAACCCTCGCGTTTCCACAATGTTAGGTTTTTGTCCATAGAGATTGCTATCACCACTTCTACATTTATTAGTGTTCTGTACTGTATATTACGTGGCAAAGTTTAGTTGGCAGAGAAATAGACTTTTCTACAACCGTTGTGTTTCCAAATAATTAAAGGGTAATTAAATTATATGCGAATTACAGTAGCAACCTAAAAGCACAACTGGGATGGCTGTGGGGAACATTTTTGTTCCTGTCATGCTGATGTTCATTGGCTTACAGTAAATCAACACTAACGGTTAAGTTAAGAGCAAGCTAAAGTCTTTCTTTTATGTGCCATACCAATTTTCAATTTCAAATGTAAGCGTCAGCTATATCGATATAACAGTGAACAGTGCCCATATTTAAACGTTTAAATTACATAACGGTTGAAACAAGTCTTGTCAAAACAAGTGTACTGTAACTATAACCCGTTTCCTGTTCTGTACTCCCCTCCGATTGTCACTGTCCGTCCGACTGTCAGATTGTCAGACTGTCGGACCAACATACAAAGTAAGACAAATCATTACTTTTCATCGCTGTTGGGGTGCCCTTTTGTCAGAAACAAAAAAGCTGGACTTGGCAACTGGGCATGTCACACAGATGTTGCAGTGTTGATTCTCAGACAAAAAAATGCCCGAAAATGAGATTTCCATTACGTATTTTTCGATTTTTTGAAACTTTAATACAAATCATCGCTGAATTGTCACGGAAACCTACAACCTACAAACACACAGTCATACGACATCATGCTAACCACTTCATGTTCGTCAACACCATCGTCCCTAGTGAGGAAGTCATAGGTAGAATATTCAATTACTCTGTTAACACCGGTGTACGACCTTGTTTTAACCGACTGTGCCACCCATACGCGCCGCACACCTCTACCCTGCTCTTGGCTCCTGCTCCTGCTCCCCAGTAATAACCTCTACAATAACCCCTTTTACTATTTTCTTCACCGTCAACCTTAACAAGGCAATACAGTAGGTGGTTTTTGCTTCTTCCCTACCAAGAGAGTGCCAACTGAATCAAAACAGAGAGAGAAAGAGAGAGAGAGAAACAGAGAGAAACAGAGAGCGAGAGAGAGAGAGAAACAGAGAGAAACAGAGAGAGAGAGAGAAATCCAAAATGCGATTGATGAAGTGCAAGTGTTGCCGTCTAGGGGATCTAGAATCATGCGGTGAGACATGTGATCGATTCTGCCCTTGTATTTCAATGTACCCATCACTCTGTACCGCTTTCCTCACACTTCTCGGAGCCGCAGTCGTGTCATCGATATTTGGAGCATATGCGTTTATCTCCTATCGACTATCAATATTCCAATTTGACTGGCCAATCTCATGGTTTCTCATTGTTAATTCTTCTTTCCTCGCCGTCGTCGTTATCGTTCCATTAATTGTCCTATCTCTTATGTTATGGTGTGTATGTTCTACTCGTCGTCGTGCGTGGTGTTTTAAAACTTGGTTTCTTATTGCGTTACTAGCTGCCATTGTCGCTTTAGCTGCCTGTATGGTTTCAGCAATTCTTATTATATATGGTGCTAGTGAGAAAACCTCATTTTTCGTAAGTGAATTAGAACAGGTTTGGATGACTGAATTAGTCGTCGACACTAATTCCACTTTAGCATGTCGTGTTCAGCATCAACTAAATTGTCGTGGTTTTGAAGAAGGAGATTGTGTCTCTGGTTCATCAACAGCCAATTTCTCTAGATGTGCTACACTTTGTCGCCCACAAGATAGTGATGGTATGACTGAATTCAACAATGTGATATATGGTGGTTGTCGAGAACGAATGGCTTCATTTTTCATACGATGGAACGCTGTACTTCTTGCAGGAACTGCCGTAGGATGTATCCTTACGTTGGTTGCCCTGTTTGTATCTTGTACAATTTCATTTGAACGAGATTTCAAATAGTGACCGTCAACCATCTGATTCAGCCCCCCCCTCCCGTTCGACTCTTCTTGTTTATTTTTTTATTATTTTTCTCTGCGTTCGCCTTCGTCTCTCAAGTATGCTCTATATCTGATTATTCTCTTGACGTTGTATCACATCCTAGCACATCCCCTTATCTCCAAGAGTGTTGAACGTCAGGATTGCCCCTAATTTTCCGTTTTAGAGGACACAAATTTGATGGCCGGGTAAGTGAATTTCGTGTACATACCCAACAATTTGCTCGAATGTTCACGTGCTATCTTCATTAACAGATAGCACTATCTTCATCAGCATTCGTAGCGGTGATGACATGGTCCGAATGATGATAATCAAGAACCCCACTGGCTAATGTTTGTAGAAGGTTTGGTCGAAAATGCTGATACGTCTCTACCGCATTTAGACTGCCGATGATGACAGGCAAACAGCTTACAGAAGACGAGACCTGAAAAAAGCGGACCGTTTCTTACACATTTCTCTACCAATGAATCATCTCGACGATGTTGATGAGATTCTCTTGTTAACTTTAGATTATTTTTAGCCATGATTTAATACATTGTACAGTGCAGCAGTACAGTATAGACGTGTACAGTATGTTTTATTTTCCTGCCAATTTTTAATCGTCAAACTACACCTCCAAAATTTATTTAATTATTCAGATTTGAGACACGGGTCCCTTATGTCGTCTCATTTAAACAAATCTCGCGCCGTGGATCAACAATACTCATTAAGTGTGCGCATAACGGCCCGCTCCCCGCCGTGACTAGGACCCTTACATACTTTCTACAGAGATATTATTCAATAGCAAAGAGACAGACTCTACACTTGACTTGCTCCAGAATTTGGATTCCAATCCGTCCGCCTCCTTCCCCGCTCAACAACAGAAGTATGGGTACTACCTTTATCACGACCTCTTCAGCATTTCGACTTCATTGTCACAGCGATACTATTCGTCGTGTATCTCAACAACAGACAATATCATCTCAGCGGACAACTACATCAAGGCCACAATGTGCAAGAATGCAAGAAGTTGTGAATGACGATGAAAATTTCTCTATGGCACCGTCCGAAAAACAAAAAGACCGAGCATATCGAAATGCAATTTGTGCTTTAATTGACGACCACATTCAAAGCAGTCGCAACATTTGCATTGGAGATTCACCACCTGATTTACTTCTTCCTTTACTAGACGCCATCGACGTACATGCACATGCAACAAGTCTTATCGACGTCGCCTTCATAGCAACAACACCGGAAAATCAAAAATTATTACATGAACGTAAATTACCTGCCGATTTAAGTGTGAATTTTAAACCTGGTATAGATTTATTTGTTGCTCCCATTGCTGTTGTTGATTCTGAATTGAACGTTGTACTTGAATCAAAATTTCCAGCAATGGATATTACAGCTGCTTCTCTCGCTAAGGAATGTGTATTTGTCATTCATGAAGATGATATGCATAATTCTTGTTCTTCATTCCCTATTCAATTAAATTCATTCTTACCTTCTGCTGCAGCACGCTCACTTCAGGATGATGAATCTCTACGTTCTCTGGGAGTTTCATCTGTTTCATTACGACCACGTTCTAGTTCAAGGAATGAAAATGGTATGAGTGTAGCAATAGCTGATGTACAGTTAGAAGAAGATGCGCTAGCAAGTGTAATCCGTGATGAATTAAAACGATATGATACTGTAAGTGGTATAGGTTTACATAAAGCAAGTGGGAAGAACATCATCATTGTTGCTCAGTCTTCTGGTGAACCTGTTGACATGACAACCGTCCAATCGACACTAGGGTCAAAGTCAGAGGATATGAGAAAGGCTGCTGTCAGTGAAAGTCGATGTGCTGGTGCGGTAAGTGCTTTAAAAGGATGGAGAATAATCGATGGAAGTGTTAAATCAATCGCAGCATCATTAAAATTTCCAGATGTTGTAAGAGCGGACACTTTCGTCAGATCGGTACATGAATTGGCTAGAGTATCCAATCATCATCCGGAAATTCGTCAGAATTTCAGTCAGGTTCGAATTTGTTTGTCGACTTATGAAGCTGGTGGAGTTACTGAATTAGACATTTTATTCGCGAAACAGCTTTCTAAAATTCATCTTGTTATGACTTCGTCACGAAAATAGTTAAAACAGTATTTAAATTTTAGAGCTTGGATCAAAAATAGGATCAATTCATTTGTTGCTTCCAATGTACAGTAGCACTGTACTGTAGATACCACGTGTAACAACACATTTCAAATATTTTTTCAACGTCTCCGTCGACGTGAAGTCTGCTATCTTTTATCCATGCATTGATCTTATTCAGCCAATCTCGCCTTCTACATTTGCAGAACAACTGGTTTTGCTTTGTAGAGAAGGCATCTATATGGTAGAGGCAGATGGTTCACGCAATTGAAACTTATGACTGCACCGAATCGATTCGTCCGCTTTGGATACCGTCGCGCCCCACCATGGAAGTCCATCTCCGTTACCGATTTTTCCTCCACCTACTTCCCTCATGAATCAAATACCACGACGTCAACTTCCCCCCCACCTTCCTCTCCACCACGAACGAAATCATGGAAGACTCTTCTAACAGATCCACTTGAGTTGACTCCAATATCCGTGCCTCAAACAGCGCATGTCCCGTCCGTCGCCCACGGTATAGACGTTGTGTTAAAAGGGGATGGATTATATCCGTTAGAGGCCCCTTGGTTATTATCTCGGAATCGTCCAGCTCGAACTTTATTTTCAGACAGTCTTCGTCAAATCGTACAGCCTGACCAAATAGCATGGAATGAAATCCCTCCATATATTCCAGCATGTAAAGATTCTGCCTTACATGATGTCGCACAACATACAAATGATATTAAGTTCTGTTCAAGTACTAGTTCAATCACTCCTACACTTTCTTTGTTATATCATGTAATTTCTAACTTCAAAGATACTGGATTATTCGGTGGTTTATCATCACAAATTAGAGATATGCCTGCTACATTTTCTAAAATGCATCGACGACCAGTAGCTGTTACTATTAAAAGGGTACATAATGAAGAAAATAATGAAAGACCTGTATATTCTATAAGTGCTCATAGTGGAAAGGATTGTGGACCGTCAATTTTGAGAGATTTAGGTCATTCTATGGAAAGAATGTTGACTACACAACCTAGTGAATTTGATAATAAGTATGTCTTGTCTCAACTTGACGGAAAATCTTCATCACCATCAAACAATTTTGAAATACCGACACCTTCAATTGAAAACCAAGAACCTGAACAACAGTTCTATAACTACACAAAAGTATCAAACATGATTCTTCGAGCACAAATAGATTGTATGAATAAATCCAATGGTGAACTATTTGATGTAAAGACACGAGCAGTAGCACCAATAAGATATGATTTATTAAACTATGGGGCATTCAAATCACATCGTTTAAGATTCTTACAAGGCCGTATAGATTCCTATGAACGTGAATTTTATGATATGGTAAGAAGTGTGTTTTTAAAATATGCGTTACAATTGCGTATCGGTCGTATGAGTGGTGCATTAGTAGCGTATCATAACACTACGGAAGTATTAGGTCTTGAATATATTCGATTATCAGAAATTGAAAATTACGTCTTCGGTACTAAACGATGGGCTGATGTTTCATTTGCTACTTCAGTAAGACTTCTTGAAAATATGTTAAGTAATGTTATCAATTCCATGGCACCAAGAAATGATGATGAATATGTGAAAGTTGTATTATATAATGAATGGACTCAATTACGTATGTTTGTATTTGCACAACGGGTGACGAAATCCACATCGAATCATTCTGGAAACAGTGATGATCCATTGAGTTGGTCACAATTTGAACGCGTATCAAATAATGATACTGATAATGATAATATGAATACAGAGGAAATTGAACCATTCATTGGACATCCAGTATGGCATTTAGATTCAATGGTGCATCAAAGAAAGCGAGGAATTGCGTTTGTTGGTTCACATCCTCATCTTCAAAATCTAGGCGGTGAACGAATCAATACAGATTCAAGTACAGTACCACCTCGTCGTCGTCCTTGGGGGCCGAACCTAACTCAAAGCATACTTGACCAACTGAACTTCAAATCATTATTAGAACAAGATGCTTTACGTGTATGGGAACTGAATGTCACACCGTCTGTAAATGGTAAAGTACCATCACCACGTGGAGACGGTGTGCATCTGGATGAAGGTGATGAATTTAATTTATCGTATGAAGTGAACCAAGTTGAAGATATTCGCGATGAACACTTATCTAAATTTGCACTTGCACTAGCATCCATTTATCTAAAATAAAAAATGAAAATATATCTCGCTACTTCAAAAGATTGTTGACTTGAGCGAACCGTTCGAAATTCTCCTCTAATCTTCGTATTTGTGACTTATCATCCTTCGATTCTGTCGTGCTTTCTTCAAATAATTTGAAACAAGATAATAACTTGGCGTATGCTTTCGTCCACCATGTGGTGTCAACCGTTGTCCGAGGTGATAGCGTGTACGAAGTGTGTGTTTCTACACTTCGTTCGACAACGAAGAACCCCGCGACTCTGCTAACTAGATTTTCTATTTCGTGTGCTCGAGTTAGGTCTCGTGGTGTTGCTGATGATCTGGCTTCACGTTCATTTCCATCTCTACTTTCTTTAGCCACTTCAGTATTTCTCTCAGCCACTGTATCCGTTTGTACCAATCCCTCTTCATTTGGGTTCTCCCCATCCCCGTCTTCTTCTTCCTCGTCCTCGTCCTCATTATCATTATGGTAAAGGTCATCACCATGTACGTTGTCACTTTCATCATCTTCGCCGTCATCGTTATCGTCATGACTCTGTTCATCGTCTTCTTCGTCAAGAATATCTTGCAATCTCGCGAGTCGTTGTTTACAATATTCGATTCTGAACTGTTCTAACATATCCAATCCATGAGCCACATAAACAGCTTGTAACAAGGGTCTCAAATACAACAAAGGTTCATCATTACTTTCATAATCATCAATCACATCATGTGCACCAACAGCATCTATACCATAAACGCGTACTTTTTTTTTTCTCCTCCTCCTCCTCCTCCTTTGTTTTCCAGCATCTGAGTCAACAGTAAGTC
>JAULBU010065358.1:0-11083 GCA_032358235.1 Odonthalia washingtoniensis
CTCAACTTTGCGAGAGCGTGTTGCTGCTGAAGATCCAATACATGAAGTGTATCTTTTTATTACAGTACCAAAGTATTGTTGACCATCTACAGACCGGCTATTGGTTCTTTCAAAAAAGGACGCGAATTTCTTAATACGTAGAATGGCCGCATATATGGCGATAGACCTTATTGATTATCAGTTTCGCCTGGAACCATGACTTTAGTACATCACTGTTTATATTTACTGAAGAAGTGTGACCGGTCTTCGTCGAAGAGAGTAATTCTACCATCTCAAACTTAGATAGTGAGATGTATGAGTGCAGTCCATCGTGAATCATCGCGATTGAGTTTCTAATCCCATTAGCAAGGGTCACCAGAATATTTCTACCAGAATAGTGTAGTACATCAGGTTATCTTGTTACATTCTGTCCAACAACCTACTGTGATGATCCCTCGGCAACAACACGCCGAATCATCACTTTATTGCCATTATCCGAGATTACTGCAATCTCAATTCTACCGAGAATCTGACTCTCATTACTAGTGTGCGACGTTCCGAACTCCGGCTGTTTGTAATTTGACAAAGAAGCTGGAACTGGATCTAACTTAATTGATGATTATGACGTATCAATATGACGGAGAAGTCTTAGTTCCGTCATACCGATGAAATCGGTATGACCGAACTAAGACTTCATCGATTGATGATGCGCCGATTAGTGCCAGTGGCACTAAACGGCGCATCATCGTCAACCAAAGGGTGAGATTCACGCTAACTATGAGATGACACAGTATTCGCAATTTATCATCCCATGAAGTTCATACGTTACCAATTCGCGTAGGGGGTTGATTACCATTTTGTTGGTTCTTATGTTGGCTCATTATATTTCTGATGCAGTTCGCGTGGTTAGGTTCAATAATTTTGTTGAGCGATATGGATTTTTTGGATGAAGCTTTGTTCGGAAGGCTACCTTTGATCCTACCTTTATGAAGGTGATCAGTAGCCAAACGTCCGTAATTACTACACGCGAATTATCTGTTTCTAAGCTTATACGCTCGGAAATCATCAGGCCACATCTGAGGTCGGTTAGAAAGAGGTCTGGCACGGCTATTTTGATGATTCCCGGACCATTTCGAGAGGAGTTGTTGCTTCTTACGTTTCTGTTACTGATCGACGCAGTGTTCATAATATAAGTAAAATGTTTGGATGATGGTGCGCTGATAGCAGTTGAATCTTATTGTCGTAACATCGATGCGACCTTTTCATACGTTATCTGCTTCAAATTTATGTCCTTGGTATCATTCTACAAGATAACAGTACCAGAAGAAGCAGAAGATAGGATGGGAAGACACTGTGGAGCATCAATTCGAGGTCCTGGCCGCAACATCATTGCCAGAATCGAATCATTCAGCTCAAGCGTTTCACCAAGTGAGTGATACTGCGCTACTTGAGCTGCGAACCTTGCTTCGTAGTTGATATAGGTGTCAGTCTTGTTGCGTTCGATGGACATTACAGAGTCGAAATCGCTGAAAACTGCAAGCGTCACGCTCAGAGGATCTGGAACGTAGGTGGCAGCGACTATCTTATCCACTCCATTCTCCGCCTAGATCAAATCGTTATCAATACCAGAGAAGGTCGTAGACACGACCGAAAAGCTGGGACTTGAGACATATCCCGTGGAGGTCTGCGGAGATCTTGTACAGAAGCTTGTCTTGTAACTGCTCCCATAATTTGACATCACCAGGGTAACCGACTTGGTCACCTCTGCTAACAGTCCAGGGAGTGGTCCTTGTGTCCCAGCTGAACTTCGGACGGGACGGTTGATTGCTGTTTGATACAGGGCCCATAAATGTGGAAAGTTATAAATATTGGAGTTTTATTTCAGGGACTGTAGAACTGATCGTAGATATGCTGAATAAATAATGTAACAAAGACGAAGGCAGAGAGCGTAGTAGGGTCAAAAATTGTTTATTCGTAAAGTCGATATTGGAAAATAAAAGCAGCGAAAGGGAAATCGAATTGACTACATATATAGAGCAGAATGAAATACTGATTGCATCAAACATGTAATCAGTATTGCACTCTAGCAAGCACTCCAAATTGGGAATGCTGCATAATAGGTCATACATGTAGTCTATCGAAAGTGGCAGATTATAATGCCGAAAAAGTCATACAAAATTACTTATCTGTTCAAGAGACATTGCAAAACCACTGATTCGTAGCGAACATGCAACCTTGGAGAACTAAGACATGAAATAGATGCGGAAGAAGGAATGTCTCATAAATTGATCATAAATTCATTATGAGGGACAATAGAAATTCATAAAATAATTATGATCTCATGAGAGCCAATAAGAAGTCATACAATATTTTGAATATTTCATAGACACGAAACCTAGATTCGAAGTTCTTCACATTTTCATTGTGCTGGCGACTAGTTGACAAGAATGCATATAAATAAATGAAGACCTCCGATACCACATATAGCGGATCACGTTTATGAATCGCACTGACGAAATACTTTGCACACTCGTCAGAATTTAACTTATCTAACGGAATTTATTTCGCCAGATCTTTGGCACTACCATAACATTGGGATTTCCATATCGAAACACGAAGCGTTTTACCTAGATTCTTTGCATTACTTTCGAGAAGGATATCGTAAAAATTGCACCATTCAGCAACGCTCGAGGCATATTCCTCTTGTGGTCCCTTAACCTCAGTCGGCGTAACGGTCTTCAAGTCCCATGAGAACCTCGGACGAGACAGCGTACGGGACTACTTTTTTGAGGGCACTGGTCCCAAAAACAAGAAAGAGTAGCACAGACGACTGAATAAAATGAATATTCGGGAATGACAAAAAGTAGCTCGGGTAGAATGGTAAGGCGATATATGACAATAAGCAGTATTTTTATGCTAGAAATTCATGCAAGACTATGACAAAGAGATCTGTCTATCGTTCGAAGACAAAACATTTAAACAATGATTTGTACTACTTAAATAGAAAACTCAAACAATATATCGGTATTTCCCGACTATTAGGTGGCGCTAGTAATTACGACTCATAATCATACCACCTAATAATGTAGAGGAAACAGCCGCTCTCTTATTTCTTGTCTCTCTTGAAATAATCAGATGGTAAGATTATTAAACATAGCTGTAATCTCTTGATTATTCACAGAAACAGCCACTCTCTTATTTCTTGTCTCTCCTCAAATAATCAGTTAGTATGATTACTAAACGTGGCTGAAATCTCTTCATTATTCACAATTTGAGTGTTATAACTACGTGTGGAATGAGCGACACGGAGAAAAAGCTAGTGTGAATGTAGCAAGCCATGGATTGAATCATTACTATCAAAAAGGACTGATTTGTGACTCGGTACATGTAATTAGTCGATATCTACTTTCTCACCGATGGGTTAAATTAATGGAAAGAAGATATTATGGAGGAACTAGAGAGAAAAGACATTGATACGATTGTCAATTTTTCTGGAGAGAGAGATAGAACTTCCAATCAGAATTTTGTGAATAATTTCCAAGCCAGTGATAGGAGCTTGAATAATAATGGATTGTCAGTCAGAATGGGATTTACACAGAGTCAGGTGTACATTTGTGATGATATACACAATTCATTTCAAGGAGGTGTGAATTCTGTGACCGATGATGGAGGATCAATTTGAATGTTAGCAATGAAAAGTAGGCATAACGGAGGGTAGACATGACTATCCCCAGACTATGTGAATTGCGGAGCTAGTCGAAGAGAATCAAATGATCTTTATTAAATATAGTATACCAATTTCGGGGTGGCACAGCATTCATATCGGAGAGAGTGAATGCTTTGTCGAAGTGGAAGGGGTGGAATATACTCGTTGCCGTTTGGTAACGAAACAATACTGCATCCATTTCGGGGAATACAACATTGGTATCCAGCAGCGTGAATTCTATATCCACCAGGCCGGGATCAAATCAAGTTCTCACTAAAGATACTGTATTCATTGTTGTGGAATACAAAATTTATATCCACTGCGTGTAAAAAATATCCAAGAACCACCTGTTCTCATGCCTCTACTCGAGCTGCTGCAGTAAAAGAGGTGATGTTTTTGAATTTTAGTGAAATTCAGGTACTGTAGATGTGCGTCACCCACCTAAAACAGGTGATAAGGTGCACCTGTTTTGTTGATGTGAACCACCATTTTTTCTGCGCTGAAACTACCAATTTGGTAAAATAAATCTGCATTGTGATGGAACTAGAGTACTAAATTTAGTGAAATTGCAATAATTTATTTGTATCAACATTTTCATCTGTACATGCTACTCGCTATATATATAATGTATACGGTATACACACATGAAAATGAGAAATGAAAAATATTTTAATGAAGAATACGGCAGTCATACAAAGCGTATAATATACGTGTATATATAGTATATACGTTTGGGATGTTCTCATTTTTTACTTTTCATACACACATACTAAAACATAATTACCGAAACTTTCAGGATCGTTGGATCAATATTGAACGACATCCCTGGTAATATTAAAGAATAAATTCACATTGGTTGCAAATAAAAAACTATTGAAGTTTCATCATCGAAATCAAAAACTCTTTCAATCTTACATCTATCTAACAGAAACTGGAGCCAGCATGATGGACTCCATATTTCAAAGTAGGAGTTAAAATTTGGTAACTGTCCATGTAACTCATTACTGAAACAGCTCCTTAATAAAATAACGGGAACACATAATCATTCGAGTATAAGTGATGTAGATGGGCTGTATAATTTAATTTGTATAATTTTTCACATGCCTTCGTCATCCTTATGGACCGTAGATGCAAGGAGAACGAAATATTTCATCCTCGATAATATAGATATGTCCATTCCAGTGCTATTTTCTCCTGCGGACGGAAATTTTGATCAGTTGCTACCTCTCATAGCGTCGAAAACTTATGCCGATTAAAATGACAGTATCAATCAGCAAGCAGTAGAAAACATGGAAAGTGTGGCCTGAGATATGACTGAGAAAAGCAGTACTTAATTGTTTCTTCTATATTTTTTTTCGTCTTCATTTATTAAATAAAAGTAAGTTTAGTGCAACAATTTCCAATGTGGAACATTCTTTTTGTTGCAATGATTTTAGTATGTTTTTTTGAAATGTTTGATGATGATGTGGTACTTTATGGAAAAATTCCTGGTTGCTGGTATTAAAAAAAAAGAACCTAGAGCACGCAATCTATGTATGCGTTGTGCCACATTGTATTGATGATGCTGTCATTTATGGAGATGGTGAGGAGGAAGATGATGATATTGGTTGATGCATTGATCATCGACTTTGAAAAATTTACGATTATTGCGAAGACGTTTGTTGTTGATTACTATTAGACTGGTTTCATTACGTTCTGTAAATTTGAACCTTTTCTCCTTCACAAAATTCCTTGCGGTAAAAGAATCCATGAATCAAGCGGCAAGGCGATCAAGACAACCGTTTCCAAGGCCAGTATCACGTTCCTCTGGAATGCCATCTTCCATCTGGAAACAAAGACCGGTTAAAAGCTTACAAGAATTGATTGTAGATACAGATATTAATTAAATCGTTCGTAAGGTAACGATTCATGAGAAATTCCAAACTCATGTAGTGAACACGCTTGACATCACGTTCGGTAAAGTCTTTATGGATAGCGATCCATGATTCAATAAGACGATCACGAACGGCGTAGATTGTGGCTCGGTATGCACACTGAGTATCAATCTTGTAGCTAGTACGAGCTAGGATGTACTCTGCGTGATTGACGACTTGACCCTGGATGGTAGACACATCACGCGCAAGGTATTGGGTCATAAGAGATTGTAGAATCTGACTGCGTTTGGCATCCTTGTCCGTTGCATCGATAGGGGTGGTAGTTCCCGTAACATAGTAGTGAGACTCCGGGGTGGAGATGGTATCATGATTAATACCGCGGAATGGAGACGTGCGATCCTTCATAGTGATTGAGTTTGAGGTTGAATAAAAGGAAAGAAGCGTGGAGAGAATTGGTGGGTGGTGAAGGAGGATAGTGATGGAACGGTCTTAGAGCGAAGGGGCGCACCGTGCATTGACAGGTAACACATTGTGACACGTGCACTGTGCATGTGTAACAATGTTTTACGTGTCAACTATCTTCAAAAGTAACACCGAAGTGATTCAGAGATGGAAAGAGGCCCGGGCAAAAGCTAGAGAAAGCATTACTGCCATCTATGACAGTCTTGAATCGTCAAAATGTGAGGCACGACTACAAATGATCCACGGGAGGTCAACCCCCACTACAGCTTACTATGGATTCGCACTCCAGAAGCAGTGGTATTTTTACGACATGAAAAAGGTGCTGGAGAAGTTCCTATTTATATCAAATACTTACTATTGAAGAGGATGTGGGACTGGTTTTACTGCCACGTGGGTCACGTGTGAATGATTTTTACATGGAGTTTAGTTATGTCACCGCCGTAGCTCAGTCGTTTTGAATTGAAATTTTGATATAATATATGATTCTCATGTTCCCCTATTATATTCTGGGCATTTTTGTAGGTCAGGCTCGAAGACTGGCGGAAACGAATTAATTCATCTACTAAAAAATACCCCTTCCGTATTGGAAAAATCGTCTGTTAAATATCGGCGATGCATAAATTTTTTGAGTTTTTTCTTCAAACGGTTTTTTTTATAATAAAAAAAAGTATAATGGCAAGTAACAATAATTTTAAACCACCGGCAATTTAAAAAAATACTATTCAAACACCATCAACATCAACATCAAAAACTAAAACTACATCTACAATTTGGAGTTTCTAATTGCAATGCAAAAGTTGAAAGTGTCAAATGAAATATACGAAAGGCTATTGAACTTCATAAATTTTGTTCGACTCATGGTGATACTTGGGCTATATTATTATTATGTTTATTATATAAAGATGGTGTGGGTGTGCGTAAGAATACCGTACAAGCTCTATGACTTTATAAAAGTGCAGCTGCTTTAGGTCATGTACCCGGAGAAACTGCTTTAGGTCAATGTAATTTATGGGTTTATGGTGTAGAACATGATTATCGTGAAGCTTAATATATGTTTACAATGGCTGCTGAAAAAGGTCATTCTTTAGAATGGCATGAATTAGGTATGATATATATATATAGATGGAAATGGTGTAGAAAAGAACATGGAAATTACTGCTAAACATTTTAAAATGGCAAGTGTAATGTTGGAGTGAAGCGAATTATGTTATATTACTTTACATCTTCTCTCTTGCAATCCATTCATATTATCTGTGGCAGCCTATTTCAATCCTCAACAACCGTGATTATTTTTATTCGCGATGATAATATAGTTGATGAAGAATTGTATGAGAAATATGACAAAGGGGCTAAAAAGGTTAACATAAGTTCGACAGAATAAAGCCTGAGTGCAGGGTAGAATAGTGAAGAAAATTCAATGAATTTTTAATTCTGAGTTCGATGCGCAAAGGTATAGACAAGATTTCAGAGAGAAGCAGAATCATTCTTATAAAATAAATGTGAAGAACGATCCAAATGCAAATAGTTTTGCATAGCGTAGAAACTCAAATCTCTTTGCATTTCCTGTAAAAAATAGTCAGGAAAATTATTTGAGAGATGTTGAGTTCAATGCAGAAAGGATTAGTAGAATCGCTTCGTGCATTCCAGAGATAGGATAATCTTTCGATTCATTCATAATGCAAGATTGTGAAAAATGAACAAAATAATAATTCTAAAAAATTATGTATTAAGATTTTCCATTTGATAGAATTCAAAATAATAGAATTTTCATTCAATCGACTACATAAAATACATCTCAATCTCCTCTTGAATATAATTTAACCAAGAGACCGATCGTTACCTCTTGATTCATGTTGAGTATGGTCGATTGGGATTTTTCCGTAGTACATTAATAATTGCAGAGATTGACACGAGGGTGAATCAGTTTTTGTTCCGGGTCAGCTAAATTGAGAGTTCCAGGCAACCAACAGATTTCATCAACTGATTCGGTTTCGTATTCGAAGCAGATTACATTAACATCGGCTCTAATAGATCGATCAATCGAATTTTTTCGAGTATAGAGACTCGTGTAAAGATCCTTTGAGTCGACTATTATTATAAGGCGAACTGGTATTAGTAATACGGTAGATAGTGCATATTTCAGAGTTTTCCCTTCATCAATGGCTTCGGACGCCGCCAATATTTCAGATGCAGAAATTGAGCGGACAGGTCGTTTGGATTGGTGGCTCATCTAGGGAAGAATTGAGTGACATAAAAGCTTCCTTTTCAATTGCAGATAATTTTTCATATGTCTCACGACGACGTAGTCTGGCGATTGGGTATGGCTCCAGTGCCTCCAACTTATCATCAGCATTTATAATACAAGTGTAATTTTCGTTTTGAACTATGTTCATTCCATAGAATCAGAGATTATCCTGCCCGCGTGTTACTGTACCAAATTTGAACTTACTGTCAAATCCGGACAGGAATTTATTGACGTGTCCTTCTCACCGATGACTAGAATATCATCTATGATTTCTGCTGCTAGTAATAATATTTCACCATTTTGTATTATGAATAATAGTTGAGGTATGACTTGACATTGTATAAGGCCTAGATCAAGGAATAAATCATCAGATTGACATTGCCACTTGGAATTTTCGTTAACCAAACCGTACGATGCAGTAAGAAGAAGCCAGTAATGATCCTTATAGAGGCTTTTGCGAGATGGAATGAAATATACGTCTCTATGTGCCATTCTAGTCTGTAAGAATGAGGCATTAACATCAGCCTTCGTTATCCTCCACCCTTTCAGGGAGGAAATAGAGAGGACAATTCGGACGCTACACTGGGAACACATGTTGCATTCCGACTTTAGATCCGTCTCCATGGAATCTCCATTAACATGAGGGGCAATTCTTGCTTCTAACTCAGAGGAGTTGTCATCGTAGGTTGTAATTATATAAATGACATGAGAGCTGATAATATTTGAATTAGCTGGAATGTCAGATTTAGGTATTACTGACACCTTTTTCTTGAATTCATCTTCTTGGGCCTTGTAGGCTTTTATTAATACGGGTTGCTGGAAGCCTTGTGTATGATGTTGTATGAAGGACTTATTACCAATTTTCTCGAGCATAGACGATAGTACGAACTGTCCATTGCTGACCAAGTGAGTACCAGTAAAGACAGATGAGCGCAATAACTGTCGGGTTGACGCCATGTTTAGTTCGCTAAATTGACCGTCTCGTTATCACCATCATCAT
The DNA here is from genome assembly GCA_032358235.1 of Odonthalia washingtoniensis. Lineage (NCBI taxonomy): Eukaryota > Rhodophyta > Florideophyceae > Ceramiales > Rhodomelaceae > Odonthalia > Odonthalia washingtoniensis. The sequence goes on from JAULBU010065358.1 coordinate 9,267, forward strand.
ACAGTATTGTTTGATGGCTACTGGATGAACTTTGAATAGTACCAGGATAATATTTTCCGTCTAAGGGCCAAAACACTTCAACTCTGTCACCATTCTTTTGATGGTGATATGATATTTGATCTCCTACAGTAGAAGGTCCGTCACTGCAGGCATCATCGTGTGTGATGATATCTCCAGCATTGATAGTATTATTGAAGGTTGCGACATGATTGGTTTCGTAGATTGGACTGGCCGACGTGAGATGTTCCTCAAGTACGGTATTACTATTGTTTTCGGTCGATTCTGTTTCACGAGTTGGGGCGGAATTAATTTCGTCGTTTGTAAAATAAGATGGGCTAGAATCATCATCTTGGAGCTAGTATGATATTTCAGAGTCCAATTGGTCTATCGATTCTACTATTGATGATGCTAAATCGTCTTCCACTATTGCAGATCTTGTGTCTTCGATAGCAGCAACAATATTATGACCATTAGAACCAGTTATAGTTACGGTTCCCGCTGATTTGTCAACACTGAGAACAATTCAGGGGGAGAGTCACTTACCATGTTTCTCATGGACTTAAATAATATATACTTGTACCATATCACCGGGCTTAATTATCCGCTATACATTCGCCCTGGTCCTCATAATTAGGTTGACCTTCCGTTTTGCAACTAGCGTATCATGCGCATGTACCAGATCTTCGGATATTATGTAAGGAGGTTTATTTGGATCAAGTTGTTTGGTGTATCTCTTTTCAATTTCAAATACGGACAGGACATCTGATCCGTATAAGTCATTCGAGATACTTACTGCTCTCAATGTTAGTATGACTTTATCTGAATTTGGGGAAGAATGTACCAATCTCAGGAAGATGGAGCGAATAATGCCATGTTTTGGTTCCAAGTTGTTCTTATGGTGTCGATGACATGGCACAGGTCTAAAGGTAATACAATTAGATTGTGGGTACACAATAATTTCGTTCTTCGAGAAATCTTGATCAGCTGAAACAGCAACCAGATGCCAAAATTGATCAATCCATGTAGATTCGAATGCTTCTATAGCAGAGGAAAGCGATCAATCAGGAACTGGATACACTGCCGAGAACCTGGAGTAGGAGTCCATGCAGTGGAACAGCCTGATTTGATCCATAAAAAGATGGTAAATCATCACAACATCGTTGAGAGCACGGTTTAGCGAACCGAGTGCTACTTTCCCAGATGGTGGGTGTGGATGGAACGATGCAGGAAGTGCATCTTCTAGTAGTTACTGAAAAATAATGTTTCACATCATCAATTCAGAGCTTATTTATATCCAAAAGCATTTTAATGTCTGAGCAAGTTGAATGTCCACATGTATGCCTGTGAACCTTGTCAGTGATGCATTTGGTTTGAGCCACGATTGTAGAATATTTTTTTGTTAATATTAATTGCAGCAGTATTCCAAGTAAAGACTGAACAAGGAGACAGTACCAATTTAAATTTATGTATACTAATATACGATTGAAGTCCATCATCAATCATTGCAATAGAATCACGATTGCCATTTACAGAGGGAGCAGGATTTTTCTTCCAGAATAATGGAGGACATCACTTGCCCTCGTCCGTTTAAACCCGATGACCCATTGAGACTTGCCTTCCACCTCGAGATTCCGAATTAGTATTGTATTCTCGTTGTCATACATCACAGTTAAATCAATACTACCTAATATTCAACGTCTGGCACTACTGTGTGATTCAGTACCAAATTGCCACCAGTTGAGTTAATTAAATGATTGTGGTTTAGGGTCAAGTGATATGATTTATGAATGGTCTTCGTGACGTAAAAGATGGAGCTC